>JAPDSC010159417.1:0-13506 GCA_026290005.1 Latrodectus geometricus
ATCATTAATCTTATGGGGAAATAACGCAAAAATATACAAATGTATATGTGAATATACTATAGTATCACTGAAATTTCTTAAATGCAAACATGATTTATTTTAGTAAGAGAAATTAAAAATTTAACTAAAGATTCTTGGAAAGGAAAAGTTTCCTCTTCCTATTCACGATTAAGGTTAATTGATTTAAATTCTCTCTTTTGCTATATTATTATTCTTAATTACATAGATGATCTAAGGTTAAACAGTTACTTGTGTCCAAATTTTCAATTAATTTAGTGAAATTATCACATAAGTTAGTTTTCACTAATCAGCCAAAGAAATTTTTGTAGTAAACAACACTAGATACAGCAGAAAAAAAAGATTGAAATAACAGATTTACCAAAAAATATATTTTATATCTGTGCCGAGGACAAATGAGATTGAAATATGAAAAATTATTTTTGATATTTTATAAGCAATCTTAAAATAAAGGAAGAATGTAGCTGTATCAAAATGCCTTATACATGGGAACAAATTGCATTTTAGACTTCTTTTCAGAATTATTTGACTAGTCTAAAAGCAAATGAACATGAATCTTTACAATTAAAATAAAATTACATTCTCGTGAAATATTTATATTTTACAGCAGTATTGTAAAGTTTTTTTTTTTTTTAAAGATGTATTTTATCTCGTGAAATGTATTTTCAAATTAATTTTTCCTTCTTTGACTTGTATCGTAAGCAACACTGAAATTTAAAGGCAAATTCCAATGAGGAAATAAAAACAACTGCAATAACGGCAATTGTTTTCATCAAATTCAGATAAATAATCGAAAAAAATGTTAGATTTCATGTTAATTAAAATAAATGTGATATGCCTAGAACAGCGCACAGTAACAATATCGTAGTCGATATATTTTTATCCAAGATCACCATCATTTATATGCTCTTTTCCTTCCACATTAGTAAATAATCGCTAGGTTGATCAGCGATATTGTACTTTGTTTTTCTATTGTCAATGAATAAATCATTCTTTTATAAGACCAATCAATCTAGTCAAATCGTTGTACAGTAAAAGTAAGGAATTCCTTGCAGCAATTGAATTGAAATACCTGAATCTCCTCTAATATTCTTGCCTAAAATTATTCTGTCTCTACATTACAATTCTCTCGTGATTATCATCTTCTAGTGGCATCTAATCACAAGTTCGATCACATTTTTTTTTAAATAAGAAATCATGTTGGTTTTTATGTTTAAAAAATTTCATGTTGGACCAGCCCTAAGTTTGTGAACGACGTTTCTGTACACAATAAGTAAAGTTAAAATTCACTTCTTTCATTACCACTAAAGGTAAGCAATTAAAAAAAATATTTATTTACTGTATGTAAATAGTATGGCATAAAAATAAAATAATTTAAATTGAAAGCAATAGGAAGTTTTCAGAGGTACTAAATTAATAGTAATAGGTGATGGTCCTGACAGTTAAAACGGCTTATGCTCAATCAAGCATGGAATTCAACAGGATTTGACTAAAAGACACATGGCCATTTCATTCTATTTTTCTTGACTTCATGAACGTTAGTAACTGGAGAGAGGTGGTAAGACAATCTACCTGAAACCCAGTCCAACTGGAGAAAGGCTATCAACTATCGAATATCCTTTATATTAAAGACTGTTAAAGCATGACGGGAAACATTGTGCTCTAGCATTACTTTTTTGAACGATGGTATTTCGTAGGGCTCTGAATTAGCGCACAAGCACTAACCTTAAGATATCAGAAATATATTGACAGCCATTTGAATTATTAATTTAAAATAAAGATGTGTGTGTCGTGTATATACAATGACCGTCAGAGGCCGCTATGACTTGGTTGGTTAAAGTTTCATTCTCATTTTCTGAAACTAGGGAATTTGAATTAAGACTTAACCGAAGATCTGTCGTGTTCACTTAAGGAAGCTTTTTCTTTTAAAGGCGATCTATTTTGAGGGCTCTCAAAATAGATCGTTGTCTCAATGTCCTCCGAGTAAATTAATACCTCTGGGATGGCATGTTAAATATTGGGAGACATTCTGCTTGATCTCTGCTTTTAAATTACAAAGTCTCCTCCCACCTAGAAACTTCTCCCTAATTGGTATCCATACTTAGCCCAACTCTGAACTAAGTATAGAGAAGTATGAAGGTACATACACAAAGTCTTCCCATATCATCCCACTAAGTAAAGGACATTTATGATTGTAATTGGGCAACGAGTATTTTCTTTAAAGATTCCCGACACATATTGAGTCACTAGAGTGCTGCATGTAGAACAGGGATTCGTCTGAAAAGGCAACATCGGGTCACTCTTGTATGAAACTTTGTCATTGGATGTACCAGAGTAGGCGTCTGCCTTTAAGCTGCCTTATGAGAGGTAACTGAAATAATGAACATTGTGCTGACAATCTGTATTGCTTCAAAAATCATCGTTCACAGAAACTATGATGGCATCAATGTTTGGAGCATAAAGTCCCTAGTTCAATCTCAGCCATTGTTGTGTTTCTCCAGCATGCACGTTTGTCATGGTGGGTGTTTGAGTATTTTACGGGTTTTCGTCATTGTGACGCGTAAACACGTTCTCCTATCTATAAAGCCCACGGGAAGGCAATTTTCGTGTTAGATATTAAAATACCTTACAACGACCTTCGACTGTTATGCTGTCCACTACGCAATGTCAAAACATCGTTGTAATGTACGAGTGGACTTTTTGATCAATAAGACCATTCCTGACTAAAAGTTCGTGATGTGGCTGCGCAGTTTTGATAGGCTGATTTCACACAATGTCTGTCCTCGATGTTCTTTGCCAAGGGAATATTAGCCCACAGGATCTTGAAATATAGCATGAAGATCCTGCATGCCGTTCAGTATGACCATCAGTAACTCATCGGTTTCCTATTCTCTTGACACTGGGTGGCTTTCGATCGTCAAAATCACCTAGAGTGGCCTATCAGGGAACGATAATCCGAACTCTTTATAGGAAACAATCCTGCCTCTATCGAATACCAATATTTGCTTGTAAGCGTTTCTTATTCGAAACTTAACAAGATATTCTGAGAAAACTATGGCTTTACAAATCGATTTTAAAACGAGTCGTTCATTGCACAACTTTTCTTTTATGTAATGCTTCAAATGTTGTTTGTACCGCCTACGTCGTCCAAATAGACTTATATATACCAAATGTCCTTTATAATTATTTGCCTATTCCAACTACTTCTTTCTTTCATGTGATTTTAACGATATCAAATCCTTCCTTCTTACTGTTGCAACTTTAATGCTGAATGTCATTTCAATTAAAATCGTTGTTATTATGTTACGTTCTAAAACAGCATTTTAAATGTGTACTTAATTCAAAATCTTATGAATTTCATTTCAATGATGTATCTTGGAAGCGTCATCACTAGAAACCATGAAATCAGTGTTGAACAGTCCATATGACGAATAAATAGTAGTCTGGATATAAAAACCAATTAGAAAGTCCACTTTTCCTCAAAGAACAAAAATAAATATTTATAAAACAATTTTACTACCAGTGTTGAGCACTCACTAAATCAAAAGAGAGCAAATTAATGGTGTTTGAAAGGAAAATCAAGAGAAGAATTTTTAGTGCTTTCAACGAAACCAACAAGAGGCGCACCTATTATAATTTCGATATTTACAAGAAATTCTATAACAGCCAGAAATATCGTCTATGTCATTAAAGCTTACCACATTCAATGGCCATGTCAACATTACAGATCAGATTATAGTGAATTAACCTAAAAAGTGACTTTTTCGAAAACAAATGGAACCCGACTTTCAAACTTTCAAGTGATTGGTGCTGGAAAATGGAGGACAATGGTGTCTAACCGGGGAAAAGGGCGAAAACTTATTGCGTCCTTGGCCGGGACATTCCAGGATCCTTGATATATCCAGGACTTTGGCCTGTCCTGGACTGTAGCGCTGAAAGCAACAGACATGAAAGCCAAATGATCTTAATATCCTAACTCGATTATCTCGTCAATGGATATGAGGAGGAATATTACATTTAGGAATTCCTGTTATAGAATTTGGTAGAGATTTGAATCAAATATAAAATTTAAGACAAATACCTGTGCTACTTCACTGAAGCTCCAATTGATGAAATAAAAAAATAGTGAAATGAACATATTCGACATGCTTAAGAAATTATTTTCTACCATTAGAAGATTTATCACTTTTTTCTTTCTACAAATGTCCCAATAGTTTTTGCATCGAATAAAAGAAATTGTTGCAAATTCAACTATAAGGAATAATATATTTACGATTTTTCGGCCTTTAACTACTCTTCCATCTCTTTTCACAATAATACTCTTAGTTTTGCTACCAGAATTGCATTAATCATTTGTAATAGCTTTATACTTTTCCAAAATACTGGGTGCTTCAAAAAAATGTATACACACTTTAAACTATTGTAGTTTTCCCGCTCTACAAGGCTAATGTTATATTTCTTCGCCAGGTGCCAGCATAATCGTCCCTCTATGTTATATTATCAATTGGAATTTGTAATATCAACATGGGGGACGTACGTTTGAGTTTTGAAGAACGTAAGCAGGTTATTAAGTGGTACTAGAAGTTTGAGAATGTAAATAAAGTTCAAAGACAGTGGAGAAGGGAGTATGATACAGAACCACCTTCAAGATTAACAATTACACGCATACGAGACAAATTCGAAGTTCATGGAACAGTGTGTGATGTGCATAAAGGTCATTCAGGTCGGCCTCGAACAGCTACAAGTGATGAGTCATCAACGGCAGTCTTGGAACTGTTTCAACGCTCTCCTAACAAATCTTACGTACAAACGTAAACCACGTAACCTAGACATTCTTTGGAATGAGATTCAAGCAGTGTGTAGAGAAATCTCATTGGACGTTTTGATACGATGTACAGAATCAGTGGTGACTCGTACTCAGAATTGTATTGATGCTGCAGGTCACCAATTTGAACAGTATTAACATTTGTTATTTATGTTTCATTTACATTGGACTTTCAGCTTTCTATTTTCCTGAAATTTAACTTTGTGGAACGGTAAATAAATTTTCTATGGAAGTTCAAAGTGTGTATACATTTTTTTGAAGCACCCTGTATTTTAAATCATGAGTAACGTATTTTTTTATTGTTTTTATGTGGTATATTCTATATGACATTAGTTTTTAATTTTTTCTTTTTTTGTAATAATCTTTTTTTTTTTTTTTTTTTTTTTGATGATTTTCTGGAAAATACATAAATGTCTTGGTGACAATAAATTGGACGTGAACAGCAAGTTTTTTTCCTCATTTCCTCACCCAAGAGAAAGGGATTTGAAAACTAGGATTGAAAATTTTCATATTTCAAAATAATTTATTTAAAATTATTTAATAATTTTAATAAAAACTTATTTTTCCATTATCGACTGCAGCTCAAATCTAATATGAAATGTTTATCTAAAATTTACCTGAGATGAGGGAATCATATAAATTAATAGAAGCCTAAAAACACAGATTTTGTTTTTGACTTTATTATATGGTCGCTGAAGTCTAACTTAAATGATTAATCTAATCATTAATTTTTAGTTATTTATTATATAAACAATCGATTAAAAGTACCATTTCTTAACCTATAAAATAATAATGCTTTTTACAGCAACTAATACGTTGTAATAAAATAAGTTAACAAAAGTTTTTGAATAACAAATATATATATATATATATATATATATATATATATATATATATATATATTTATTTTATTTTATTTTTTAGTTACATTTGAAACTCTTTCTCATTACATTATTTTTCTTTTTGAATCTTAGGTGGCTGAGGCATTCTACAAATTTAAATCGAAGATTCCGCCTTTTAAACTATTATATATTTTGCTTTCATTGATAATTTCAAAATTAAAATCATCTGAAATAAATTTTTTATTAAATATTGTTATTTTACTTTAACTAATTTTTTTTAATTAAATATTTTATTTTACGGTTAGAAAAAAATTTATATTGTATTTTAAATTATACGTGTTGTTAAGGAATCAAAAATGCACATGCATTTCATATTTTGTGGAAAGCCTTTGTCTTAAATACAGGATAAACAATATAAAAGAAAAGCCATTTGTATTATCCTTATCTATGATTATATGAAGTAAGATTTTCAGCACCATTACTTATTTAATATGTCTATATTTAATGTATGGATATCGTTTTTTAAACTTTGTAAGTGCAAAATTTTGTTTTCTAAGCTGTGAGAGTGTAAATATCATAATTAAATATTGATTTTTGTTTCAAGAATCAGTGGCATAAAAATTTTTCTATTTATTGAGATTATTGAGCAATCTTTATTTTTATTGGTCAAATACACATGATTACTGTGTAATATTAATTATTCCTAACAGAACATTCCTAATGAAATAATAATTATTCTTATAGCTGGGAAATGTTTCATAAAAAAAACTATAAAATTTTTAAATTTGAATTTTTGAAAAATATTTTTGGAGTTTTCAAAAATAAGTATATCGTAATTTATATTCTTAATTATTATTTTACAATTATATTTAACATTTTATTGATGCATTTAAAAATAAAATAGAGGTTCGTAGTTATGGGAAGACAGCCCTAAGCATTTCTTTATTTTTACCAATATGGTTAGAGAATATATATAGAGATATTCTATACCTATACGGTTAGAGGATATATATTTTTAAAATACGGTTAGAGAAAAATTTTAAAAATAGATAGCAAAATGGGTGTGAGAAGCATTTGGACGTCTCCATACTCAATTTCTACAAACGCTTGATTGGGAAACAGTTTATCACGAAAGAAATTATAATTGTGAAATATTTAAATTTATTATTTCTCTCAACATAGATCTATTTAAGATATTTTCTTATACAGCTAAATGGAAAGTTGTTTCAATTTTCTTTTCCAAATGTTTAGGGAAATGCTCGTTAGAAACTGCTTAGATTATAAAACGATATTTTCATTCTAAGCTGGAGGTCTTATTTATTATATGTTATAAAAGGGTTTTGTTAACACATTTTTTTCCTAACACTTGTTACAAAATAAATTTTTGTATAATTATGAATATTTTGATATGTCAATAAAAAAGAAATGTGATGATGTGAATACAATGCTTTTTTGTGTAGTAAAATGTGCTACTGTTTTCTTTATTATTACTATCTATCTACTTACTTATCTATTTATTATTACTAATAAATAAAATATACATTATTAAAATGTAATGTTATATGTTTAAAATTTTGCATATCATATATAAATTCTAATACATGTGGTATATAGTTTAAACATTCAGCCAATTTTCTACTTTTTAGTTCCAAGTATTTATTTATTGCTACAACATTGCATTTTCCTGAAGATGTATATTTTCCTAACAGGTATATCAAATGATATTTTAATCGCTTGGTAATTTCATCAAATAATAAAAATTGCATGAATTATATAATAACTTATAGTTTCTTTTTCTTTATTTTTTATAGTCTTGTTTGGCATTCTTATTGTCGTACAGGTAAGAAAAAATTTTTGGTTTCAATCCACAATATTATATGATTTATGTAAATTGATATTGTTATTTAATTTAAAAATATTGTTAGCATGTCTTAGAAACCTTTTTCTCCATCATTTAAATTTATTTGAAAAATGTTTTGTACACATTTTATTTCTTTATCTTTAAAATTTTCTTTCTTTCTTTCTTTTTTTTTTCTTTTTTTTTTTCCCTTCTCCATTCGCATATTTTTCATATATTTGTACTTTAATTACTTCTTTTAAAATAACACATAATAAAAACTAAAAAGAAAAAAAATAATAAATTGTTAATAATAATATATTAGATTATACTACATTCCTCTTAAAGTCTAGTTGCAGAATCAGTACATGAGTTTTTGATTCTCAGTAACGATCGTCAATTGAGTTTTGTAACGTCACGCGAATATAAACGAGTATTTAAATTAGCTATTACACAATATAGGATAAATATTTTAAATTAAATAATTAATCTATAAATATACATGAATAATTTGTTCTTTAGGCTGTATACATTAAATGAATTATTAATTTAAACATTGAACACAGCTCGCATTCATCATGAAGTCCTCCATGAGATATCTAAAATGTATACATTTTTTAAATGAAAATTATATTTTTTCTTTGTTCGTTTTTATTTTATTATTTTTGATGAGTAAATACTTTTTTTTCTGTCTCTCTTCTATTTAGATTTAATTTAGATAATTTAGTAAAAACCGCATATTTTATTAAAGAAAGATGTAAAAGCGCAACAACTGAATTCTTACTAAAATGCCAAACTATATTTTTCACTATTTTTTTCTATTTAACAAATGCAGAAAATATATATCCTTATTTTTGTTTAAATAAGAATAGCAAAGCAATTATGTTGTTATCATATATATAGTTTTACCGTACATTATCTTATAAATATAATATTAACTAGCTATTTCTTTCATTGAAATGGAACCTAAAATGTTTGTATTTAAATGGGAGGGAAAATGCTCCCCCCTATTTAATTATTAGAATTGAATAAATTTTATAATTAGAAAATATTTCTTGCTTTTATTTTTAATGATACAGTAAAATTGAAATTGTTCATTTTGCGGTTTATTCTCAATATCTAAATTTAAAAAAAAAAAAAAAAAAAAAAAAAAAAAAAAACCTATATATCCTTAAAATAAAATAATAAAATAAATGTTTCAATGCAAAGAAAACGGGAACATTTGACTGATTGTTAGAAAAAGTAAACTGTGAACAATAAATAAGAGTGTAATTACGTCATCCACTGATTCGTTCATTCATAGTTTAGTGCATTAATGTGAAATCAGCTTATCCTGGATAATTAAGCGTTTAATTGTGTGAATAATTGGAAGTTTAATTATTATATTCAGATGGGTATTGCTATTTTAAGATACAATGAAAATATTATAATGATTGTTTAAAGTAGAATATTAATTACAAAGTGATTCGAAGCTTTTACTATGAATTGAGTTGATATATAATAAATGGAAAATTTAAAGTTTTTTCATTTTAAGAAACTGGATGGGCATTGTTAGAGTTATTTAAAAATAGGACATGATAAAACAAATTTAAAACAAAAACATGTAATAAAGTATATACATTTTTCATATAAAGTTTACATCGTGTCTATAAATCTATTTTCGAACTTTAATATTTGACACATTAATATTAGTAAATCAGTTTTGAATCACATTATACATATAAATATTTAAAAGAAGATAAAAGTATAAAATGAATATTAATATAATCATATCCGTATATAAACTACTTCTCATTGGTAACAAGATTTTTGTAAACAACGAAAATAAGTACTTAGATAATAAAGAATATTTATCATTAGAATAGAAAAGTCATATTTCCACTCCATTAATATACCAACAATATTAAATCATTCTTAGGTGCAATTTAGTCTGTAAATTAAATTTTTTCTTATTAATGTTATTTTGATAGGGGCAAAACCAGCGGATACGTCTAGCACTGATGAATTCTGGCGGTGATTGGTTGAATGATATTGATGGAGATAACATACCAGGACAAGCAGGCGTGGATTATCCTGTGCTCGCATCTGTTCCTACTGATACAAGTTTTCGATGCTCTGATTATGACTACGCAGGATATTTTGGAGATGTTGAAGCTGGTTGCCAAGTATAAGCAAAAAATATTAACATAAGTTTGCTTTTTCTATTTTATTGCAGCAAATCTAAATAAAAAGATAATTAATATTTTTCTAATTTTTAGAGCAGATTACATTAAAAAAAATATTTATAATTAATTATTTAAAAAATGGACTTAATATTATTTGCATTTTATAAAATAGTATTTTGCGCCCATCCTAAAATGATACACATGAGAAACACCTATGAAATAGTAAAGGCTAATTTATTTAATACTTTAAAGAGAATATTTAGTTGACGAATATGTTCAACAAATTGTAAGTTTTATTCGAGATATTTACCTGTAAAATTTTAGGAACCTTCTTTATTTGTTATTCATTAGTTCATAATTATCACAAGAAACCGAGAGGAGATTTAAAAAGACAGTATTCTAATATTTAATTCACATTAGTTTGGAGGTTCAATTCCCATTTTAAGTACAGTAAGACCCCGCTTAACGGTGTTTCGTTTAGCGCTGTTTCGGTTTAGCGCTCTTTTATTTCAACCCGAGGATTCTACGAAATCGCTTGCAGCATACGGGGATTCCCCGAAATATTATGCAGCTATAGGTTTCAAATACATATCCGAAAGAGTGTACTTGTGTTTCTTGTTTGGTGCGGAAAGAAGCAGCGGCTAGTCTTTCTAATGATGAGGTCAAGGAATTAACTGAACAAGAAGAAAACAAAAATGTTGACAGCAGTGATTCAGAAGAAGAGCAAAAAGAACTTTCGATGGCGTTTGTAAAAAGGAGTTTGTCTACCATAACTGAAATAATGAATCAATTCATTGAAAATGATCCGAATTTTGACAGGAGCTCAAAAGTAAGGCATGTTGTTAGAGATGCTCTATCCGTTTATGAAGAACTTTTAAGAGAACAACGCAAAGGACAAAGGCAAACAACATTAGATGCTTTTGTCACAAAAAGGCAGAACACTGAAAATGCGGAAGGCTAACTAAATATGACTGACTTAGAATTTTATTTGTTTTTTTTATGAATATTCGTTTCGTTATTTATATTTTGTTTTTATTTTTGCAAGAAATAATAATGTGGTATTAATTTGGGCTTTAAGAAATAATTGTTTGGTTTTATTTTTATTAAAAAAAACATACTTTTTAAATTTAATACCTAACCAATTTCCTAGCCATCTTCCCCTAACCCCAATATTTTCATGTAAAGATAGCCTCGTTTAGCGCTGTTTCGCTTTACGCTCTACTTTGATGGAACGTATCCCCCGCGTTAAGCGGGGTCTTACTGTATATAAGCGTAACAAAATAGATTGAGTAATAATGGAGTATATTTGAATATTCATCTATTAATTTATGTTTAAAATGAGCATATTTCACAAGTTCATTGTTATGCCTTACTAGATTATACTGACATCACGCATTATGCATACACCATGCACGTGACAGCCGAAGCACATGTAAAATCCGAAAACTATAACATTCCACACTATTAGCAATAACTAGATCCATGGCATAATATTACTTCCCAGAAAGGACTTTTCTATAGGTAGTGAATATATTCTTATGTCTCAAACCTGAAAAACTTTCAAGTACCTACCCTGAAAGATGTGTATCCTGAAAGTAGAAATCCAATACCCTTCTTCGGTTGTTCAACAGTGTCTAGCATTGAACCGGAGACTTAAACTCCGAAGATCACTCTCCTTTTACTAGTTCATGTCAACCATTTACAGTTGTTTAACATATTAACAAAATTGGTTCCATTTCAGAAGCATAAATAATAATTATAAATATACTAATTATACAACTATGGTATTGATAATCAGTAGAGCTGTAAAAGTGGGGAAAAAACATGTTTTTTCTACCGAATAAACCTAGTTTATTTCAAGGGAATTTTGTAAATTCTAAAAAATTTTTAAATTCCCTAAAAGGTTAAAATCTTTCAGATTTTTTTTTATCAAACATTTATTAAAATAAATAAAAAATCCATTTATTTTAGGATTTTTACTATTAATTACAACAGAAGAAAGTTTGCAACAAAGATGATATTCATGGAGTAAATAAAAAAAACTAATAACAACAACTGTTGAAAGCTATTGAATGTTAACTGTTTTATGAGTTGATTTTTAATTTTAAAAATGTCATTAATTGTTCATTAAATACATTTAAATAGTGACAGTATAATAATGGTAAATGATCGTTCAATTTAAGTCTCTGGGAACAGCAATACCAAAACTTACACTTATAAACATCCTATTAAAATGAACATAATAGTATCTGTAACAGATTCAAACGTTAAATAAAATAATATGAACTCACTCTTTTTAAAATTATATTGTATACAAACTTTGCTTTAAATTCAAAAATCACACATTGTTGTATGTTTTTATTGTTGTCGTATTTCACATGACCTCTCCGCATGCTAAATCCAAGAGCCCATGAATCTTCAACAAATCGTAAACAAGAAGAGTACTGTTAAAAAGGTCAATTCTATTTAACACAAATGAATATTTGATCGGGAGAGGCCTGAACGGAATTGCAGAGTTTATAACAAAAGAAAAGGTATAACAACTTCTGTAAATCAAGAATCCGGAGCAACGAATAATAGAAGTATGATATCTAAATAGGTCATCTGATACTTTAACAATATGATCTGTCATATGGATATTGCTTTGTCTCATTTTCCTTCGGGAGATTTTTGGAGTTGTTTGTAGATTAATATAAAAACAGACTTATATATATCTATTTATAAAATGCTAGCAAAATTTAAGACAGTCCTTAGTTAAATTAGAAATAAAATAATGTGAAATTATTTCACATTTATTAAGCAAAGTTTGGAATTGAAATATCAAAGAAAAAATTTTGTCCTCATTTTTTATAATTAAATATAATATTTAAATGTTCATTAACCGAATCAGATTTGTTTTGTTGCCATATTGTGCATGAAACGCCCAAAAATTTAACTTGTCATTATATTATTTGGATAACTGAAATGTTTTGTGTCTTAAATAAATAACATATTGTGCATTAAGCGAATAATATATTGTATGTTTCAAGTGAATAACCTTAGTTATCAGTGAAGAACCTTAATCAGAGTTGTCAATGATTATATGTGTTGAAAACTGATGACGGTTTTGGGATTATATTTTTATTCAGAAAATCCAAAGAATTAACAATAATAAAAAATCTCCAAAAGACTTGAATACATCTATTTACAAAGAAAATAGGTCGACAAACTTTCTATGATACTAAAAGAAAATCTAAGAAAATTATGTATAGTAATTGCTGATTTATTTATAACACTTATATATGACTATTATCTATAATATACCGCCTTGGGTATATATATGACTGGAAAAGAATGGCAGAAGTTTAGTTAAAAAATTCAAGAAATCGAATGATACTAAAAGTTGATAGATTTTATGATGACATAAAATAAGTCGAAGAGCATAAACTTTTATTCATAAATGTCCTTTTATTTATTTATTTTTTTGCAGGCATACCACGTATGTTTCCCTGACGGACGGAACGCTAGTTTTCTTTGTGTGAATGGAACAGTCTTCCATCAACGGTTCTTCGTATGTGATTGGTGGTTCCATTTTGACTGCGGTCAAGCTATAAACATGTATGAATTGAATTTATTCAGAAAAGTGCCTCTTCCAGTTCTTCCACCTGTACAGAGAAGACCATTTATCCGTCCCACGAATCCTCCAAAAGTGGATCCTCTTTCTAGCCCAATACCTCAACCTAAGGCTAAGCTCATGTCACAAAATCCCAATCCAGCATCTCAGCTCAAAAATAATCCAGGAACAAGAAATCCACGACCTCAACAACGGGTTTGAAAATT
>JAPDSC010159421.1:0-17447 GCA_026290005.1 Latrodectus geometricus
CAAAAATATCTACAAGGCGATAAAGAGGGGTAGTAAAAGCGAAATCCGCAAAGTAGTGTGCTCAGGGCTAAAATCTCTTTCTGCTTTGAAACCAGATGAAATGAAAAAACCGATATTGGAATTTATAGGTAAATATCATCCAAAAGCTTTACCTGAATCCTTCTCAAAAGATATTCAGGTCATTGAAGATTCATTTCAAATTATGACTAATTACTGCCTAAATGTTTGATGGAAATATGAATAAGGTACTTATAGGAATTCAGCTCAAATTTGAAGATAAAAAGGTAAGGGAATTTTCTTTACATTTTGCTTAAAATAATAGCATGTTCATGTTATGCATTTCAAATTTTAAAAATGTTCAGTTAAACCATTTAAGTAGTGATCTGAAAAATTCAGACAATTGTATATAATTTAAGCTTGAAACTGAGATCGAGTGAATCAAAGGTTTCTTTCACATTATATTCGGAAACTCCTCTCTTACATGTAGACTAACATTCTTTGATAATTCTTATTTCATTATTAATCCATGTGCACATATTATCCATCAGTTTTCTCTACAATTTTTATACTTAAATGATTGACAACTTTATAATTAATGTCATTGTTTCTGTAAAAGCTAGAAGTCTGGTAAACCTTAAGTGTAAACCGTATTAGCCAATTTTTTAAAAGTGTCTGTAAAAATCCGTAAAATTCAGAAGTGCTTTAATACTTTGGGTTCTTATTAGTGTAATATGGTAAATACTAGGAATGTGTTAAGGTAAAGGCCAAAAACGAGCAATTATTTATGATAAAATTTACCTTTTACACATGTGCATAAAATGTTTAGTGTCATATCGTCTTTGTATCATTTATAACATTTTAAATATAAATCATATCGAATAAGTTAATGTGCATTTTGAATTTATAAAAACAGATGTAACGGTGAGCTATTGATCAAAATGCCACGAAAGTAATGTTCCGAATTCGGAAACCTGATCAAATCAAAAACCACAGCAACCTTATTAAGAATAACAAGGGTATATAACTAGTTATTGTCGCAATATTTTCCTAGTAAAGAGATATTCCTGATTGGCCATACCTGAAGGTCTTCTGCTTAGTTCTAGATTCTAAATTCAAAGACCTACTATTACGATGACACAGGCAGACTCATTTTATGCCCCTACAGGCTATACTTTTCCGCTGGATGACCTTAGAAAGAAGCCTTAACCTGTATAATGCAGAATAGTTTGAATATACTACGAATGGCTGACAATTAGTACGTATTACAGAAAGCAAATATTCCAACCTACCATACTTTGAGGCGCTCCAATATATGAAACATTGAATACTCTGAAGTCTGACCTGAGTGAAAAAATTATTTATATTTCTGCTGCTGCATGGATAGCTTGTAATTGTTTTTAAAAGTTATTGAATATAAGTGAACATAATGAAAAGGAGAAAGGTTATTTTTTTATTTATTCATTGAATGATCAAACAAGTGAGCCCCACGGCTTATTTGAGGATCAAGTCGAAGAGTATCGTAATGATGCCCAGTTATTTATGTAATGAACAGTTAGCCTCAGACGATTTTATTACTATCACAGAAGTTAAAACACTTAAGTGATTTTAGACTATATCAGTGCACACAAAAATTGCCCCAGCAATCTTTCTAAAATAAGACTCGCTTAAGTTTTTCTTTTGCCCAAGACTATCTAGGTTGTCATAGAGTGACTTATGTAAAAAATTAACTTACCATAATCTAAAAAAGTATTTAATCCAAAAAATTGGTGAATGGGAGGGTTGGAAAGCAAACTTCAACCATCTCATTCCTTAAGTAGCAAAAGAAGATATACGCAGAAAAATATAACTACAAAATTCAACGCAGACCCATTAAAAAGATGTCATAGTAAAAAAAAGTTATGGATTTAGAAACAGGGAGTTAATTATCTTTAGTGTTTTGGAATCAGAAAAAAATTGAAAAAGACTCTGTTGATGATCAAATGTGAAATTCAAGATAATTAATCGCTTTCTTAAAGTTTTTAAATGTTTTTATAAGATTCATTTTAATTTAATGGTTTGAAATCAAAAATCTTTTTATTAAATATTTGTACCTAAAATTATTGTTACAATTTGAAAAAATGTTAAAGTATTTAACTTCTTTTTTTTTTTTAGGATCAAGACTTATATTCCCTCTTCCGTTTTGTTATGTATCTAAATCTTATGGTGGCTTCTGATGTCTTGCATTTCTTCATAATGTTTTATTACTATGAAATGAAATTAATCTTAAATATTATAAAATAATTGTGACAAATGTATTTAATATAGAAATATATTTAGAGTATTTTAAATTTATATAAAAAAAGCTTTATGCAACAAAATCAATTCAATTAAAACAATAAATTATTTAAGATTTTGACTATTCTGTTATTTAATTTCAAATTTTCTGTGAAGAATTGCATAATGAATCACAATAATAACAATAAAAACACGTGGGCGTTTATACACCATACTGTCAAAACTCATAGACTCCTGGTATTGTGGGTTTAAAAGGTGTTATATCTATAACTAAGAGCATTTCAAAGCACTTTTTCTTTTAATTAAAATATTTTGTAATTGAGCTAAGCTATCAACGAAGTTCTCGTAAATTATTGCTTTAATTAAGCTTTATATATTTCCTGTAGCAAGGTGAAAGTTCCCGTTTGATGAAGGTTTTTGCCTTCCAACTTTGTTTCAACTAATTTCAAAGATATTTTGTTGGTACAATTTGGAGCTTTGAGCTAGCCAACCATGCACTCTCACCTGATATCTGTCAAACCATGTTGCACCGATGTATGTTGTATGTCAAAACTTAGAATGGTATCAGTTTGATAAAGGAAATGACATGATTAAAACTGTTTCAATTTGGTTGATGCAGTACAGCCAATTCTTTTCACACGAAAGTTAATTTAAACTTGAATTACAGCTTAAAGTGGTTTTTTAATCGTTTTGAACAGCTCCTAAATTCACGGATTGTTAAGTTAATATAAGTGAGATTTCCTTCAGTTAAGAAGTTCGGCAGTTGCAACGTTAGACACATGTTTCTATTTAAAGTATCCTCGTATACAACAGAAATCATGAGCTCAAATATTAAGCTTAGTCTACACTAACATCACCATATTTGATGATTGATGCTATGCATTTCGATATCTTGTATACTGTGCTTAAAGCATTCACCAGACAATATAGTCTGTTTGCTCATTACATTGTAGTTCAGCATTCAACAAGACATTCTTCCTCCAATCCAAAGTCCCTTTTAATGCCCCTGTACTATTCCTAACGCTTCCAATCATTGTGTAATTAACGGCTAACCAATAGCATCATGACTATGAAAACAAAGTTCCATCAACTATAAATGGATAATCTGTCATCTGGCATTTGAGTCATGTTCATTTGAGATTGAGTTGAGATAGAGATTCTATGTTACAGATGTAAAAGATATTTGAAGCTCGTTTCTCACAGCTCCTACTAAGTTTGCCTGGTTTTGGTTAATTTCTTCATTTTATCTGAGGAAAAAATTTAGCTCAATATTCTTATGGCTTATCCACAGGTCATTAAGATCACCAACAATCGACCAGTACACATTTAAATCCTGAGATATCTCGCTGACTCAATATCCAAACTTATGGGCATCTAAAATTATTTTTCTTTCTAATCATTCAATTTTTTCTGTTAGATAGTGGATAGGTGATAATGACGCGGAGATAGTAATTAACTAAAAAATGTAATGGGTTTTAAATAAATAGAGTACAAGTTTTACTTATATACGTTCCCTGTTTAAAATAAATAATTCCTGTTTAGAAATCAAGAAAAATTATTTAAAAAGGAAAGTTTAAAATATTACTTTTTACTTAACAAATGCAAGATACTTAACAAATGATAAATATTTTACATAATCTTTCATGTCCATTTTCTCATCAGCTTTCGTTTTCGATCCTGATAAAGAAGTAAAATTAAAAAGAAAAAATATTTTAAAAATTTTAGTATAATAAATGGAAAAATAAATAACTTGAATTTTGAAAAACAAAAAAGATATTTTAAGACATTTAGAAAAGAGTTTTTATTAAGAACAAAATGAAGCATTTTTAAAATTTAAAATAAGTAAAAATTTAAATTAATGACAATAAAATAACTGAGAAAATATGTTATTGAGTAGCTAGAAAAGTAAAATTTTTCTCTCTCATCAAGGAAATACATGGAAGACATTTCGAATTCATTTGCTCAAACTCAAAAAAATAACCAATACTCAAATGATCTGTTTCCGCTAGATTCAAAAAGAAAATTAAAATTATTTGGAACTGAAATCAATTAAAATTTGAAAGCGAAATTAAAAATAAAAATTGCACATATGAAATTACGAAAATATAACTTGTACTTGGAAAGTAAAATATTACGATTTTCTAATTTTTTTGTGAAGTTATTAAAAAAAATTTTTGAGAAAAGAAGAGAGTATAAGAGTTAAAAATAATATAAAAAAGAGAAATTATAAAACAAAGCGAAACTGAAAAAAGAATTTACCAGGAAATGCTGATAAAGCAAAGTTAGCAAAATTAAGCAAATGAACAGAATAAAATTACATGTAAAAAAGTTGTTCTCGAAAGACTGAAGTGCTTAAAGCATTTTATGGGTGAAATTACAGTTAAAATTGAAAACTTCAAGCTTATAAATTGTAAAGGTATTAAGAACAAAATGATAAAAAAAGTTGTTTTAGAAATTGAAATACATAGAAATAATATAAAAATTTCACTATAACAATTAAAACTTTCAAAATTTTTTATCATCAGTGTCAAAATAGAAATGTAATAATCAGGAAATAACTAAATCCATAAAATGAGTTAATTTTAACTAAGTTCTGTAACAAAGAACTTAAATTTTTTTTAAAAGTAATATGACTTACATAGTTATTGTTTCTTTTAATTTCATAATGGTGTTCGTTTACAGGTATTTTTCCCTTACAAGTTTTATTTTTCTTATACAGAGTTTCAATATACAAATTTAGTTACTCTTAAATTAAAGTTTTTCGTTTCATTAAATATTTTAAGCATTATCTCACCAAAACCAATGTTGATACTTAGGTAGGTAACATTAGAATTATCAAAATTAATTTTGTTAGTTTTTAAAAAGTTCGTGCAAAGTTCAGTGATAAAAATAGTTGTACGAAATTAATAACCAAAACTTACTGCTATATCTAATAAATTTATAATTATAAAATATTTGGCTTAGATTTGGCAAACTTTATATGTTCTTTCTCTCTTTAATAAATAAATATAATCTTTAATAAGTAAATATAAATTGCAAATATTAGAGTGAAAATTAATGCTCATTGTTAAATTATTTATTGTATATTTGGTTGTTAAACATATAATAAAATTAATATAAAGATTAAAGTGAATTAAGAGTGCCCCTACTTGATTTTTTATCATTTAAATAGCTGAAATTGAAAGTATTATAAATATAGCAGATTTTTCGTTATAATAAGGGTGATATTAAGGAGCAAATAAAGTATATAAATTTTCGAAATCAAAAGTATTAAAGTTATTAATATTATATATTAAGAAAGATTTTTTAATAACATTTAATATTCCAAGACTATTTGTAACTATCCAGAATTCTTATAGATTATTATTATTATCAATCCAAAAATATTCTTTTTTATTTATTTTAAAATAAAATGTTTTAAAATTAAATTTTATAAACTATAATAGATAATTAATAAACTATAATAAATAAACTATAATTAATTTTATAAACTATAATAAATAAATAATAAAAAATGTAAGAGGTTTTTAAGCAGATTTTCGAAAATAATATCAAATCTGTAATGAATAAATTAACTCAACAGAAAATATATCTGAATTTAGAAGGATTTTTATGAAATTTTGATAATATCTCTAAGAATTGGTAACTATTATTATTAGGTTTAATATTTATTCTTTTATAAATAGCTATAATTTTTTTGTTTGCAATTTTAGAATTAGATTTAAATTAAGCAAAATTAAAAGTTAAAAATTCTTTAGAAATTAGTTCTAAATAATAAAATTACATGAAAGCAAAATTATTAGTTTTATTACTACTGGTAATAATAAAATAATTTTAGTTTTTTCCTTCGCTTTTGGTATTAAGGTTGAAATATTTTCGCTTTTTTGAAACTTTAGAGTAATAGTAAATTGATTAATCTTATGACTTCGTCATACAAAGAAATTTTCTATAAGTATATTAAACTTAAGACTTGTTTTGAAAATGTTACTTTTATAAAAGTAATAATTAATTGTAAGTTGAATTTTTTTAAAAATTTGAAATTAGTATCATAATGAAAAATTGATTTAATCTCAAATTCTCTAATAAATTTTAGATTACCAGCGATAACACTTGAATAAAATTCGTCAGAAAGATCTATTTCAACATATTTATTACGAAATTGATTTATCATTTTTAATTGAGGGAAGTGAATAATTTACAGACATTTTTGAATTTTTTTCTGTAGCTGAACATAACAATAGTAACACAATTCATGAGTGGGATAGAATTCAGAATTTAATTAATATTAATTAATTTTAAATTCTACCATAAAAGTGCATAATAAAGGATAGGAAATATCTTAGTACGAGTATTTGTTTATGTTAAAACCTTCAGTGATTTTTTGGACAGAATATAATCAATTATGTCACAACAGATAAAAGATTAATATAAATTAAAAGTTTACTATGAATTTTTAAATTCGAAAAAAGTATTTTTCTTGATTAGTTTGATAACTAGGCATTGATTGTAAATAAGTAATTTTGGAATTCTACATATTTGAAAACTACTATATTTTCCAAATTATTTTTATTTCTATTTACTCTTTTAATACTGAAAAATTATTACGTTTAAAAGCATTAAAAATATAATCTTGCTCATAAAAATATTTAAAACTGAAGTCAGCATTAAACGCATTAGGAAAAAAAGATTAGTTTTTTTTTAATCATAAACAGGTTTTCTATTTCTTGATAGAGTGTCATTAATATTTCTGTTATTCATTAATATTTCATTAGTATGTCATTAATAATGTCTAAAATATCAATTTGATATTTTTAAACAGATGTTGTGCAAAATGTTACATTTCTAGATTTTCATGATTTTTTACTTTTATTGCTTCAGAATATATTTGAGCAGAACGTATGTAGATTAATATTTAAATAGAACGGGTGGCTAATTCTTAAATATAACTGCTCAGTATGATGGAGATAGATTTTAAGTATTATAATTAAATTTATGTATTGGAAGAATTATAGGGAAAAGTATTAAAATTAAATTTAGTATAAACACCAACTAATTATTTACATTTCCCACCTCGACTGCGCTTGCACTAATTCCAGCTAGAGAGAAATGGAAATTCAGTTCAAATAGCTGGCCACATACTGAAAATAACAAAAATTTAAATTCCATAAATTTGTTAAATATTTGTGTAAAAGACAAAAGAGCAGAAAAAATTTAAAAATCAAAAAATAAAATAAAATTGAAAGTTCATAATTAATTCCAAATACTATGTTCTAAAGAAAAAATAGGAACATGATAGTTAAGAATAATCAAAAATACAATCAATCTAATTAAGTAATATATGTATACATATATAAATACATAAAACTATTTTAATACTATTGCGGTCAAACTTATCAAAAACAGAATCCTTACTGCAAAATATATAAAATTTTTAACAGATTATTATTTTATATTAATTCCTTATCTACTACTCACATTAAAGAGTTAATTATTTTCAAAATTGTTGAAGACAACATTGAAAAGAATATTTATTGAAAAATTTCTTAAAAGTAAAAATTATCTTGATGATGGTTTTTATAGTAGAATTTATGATGAAATTAATATTAATAATATCATAAATAAATTTGCTAATTCTGTTTATATAACTGTTCATACATATAACTATTTCTGTTGTAATAATGATATTTTTATATGCAAGGAAGGTATTTAAAATATTATTTGGTAAATAATACATTTCTATCGAATAAAAATTATTTATTTTTTAAATTAGCATTTATTAAGAATTTCATTCACCGTTTATCACTGATATAATCTAAACTTTATTAATGATTTTGAACTTATATCATTTTCCTTATGGTATTATTTTCCAATTCATTAAAAAATTGAACTTCTGACAGTTAATTAATTCTTTTTTATTAATGTTAAATTTATAGATAATAAAAAAATTGAAACTTTTTATAAAATGTTAAAGATTAAACAATCGCACAACAGTTATTAATTTAAACATTACCCAAGTTTCTTAAAAATTTTACTAAAAATCCAGATTTATCTCCAGAGGAGTTAACCATCCACGAAAATATTGATACTATATACACTCGCGATTTTAGAAACTTGTATTTTACAAACTTGTGGCTAATACCTACCCTGCCGCTGTAGAAACAAATTTTAACTCCTGTTTATAAACTAAAATTTTGTGAAATCTCTATTTTTGCAAACTTTCGTTTCTGACAAATAGTTTTCTTTTCTGCTTTATATATTTTATTATATATATTATCTGATATTATTTTTCATTCTTTTATTTTATAATAATGCCTGAAAACTTGATTCATTCTTAAACAAGGAAGGGTCACGCGCAAGCTTTAAAGACATTGTGAGTATTTTAGTTTAAGACACATGGGTATCTGACAATTGATTGGGGAGAACTGTGATACCAAATTCGACTCCTCTTTGTACGTAGGGGGGGGGGGAAGAACCTCTATATTCCCCGAATGATAGAACAAAGAAGGGTTAAACTCTGACAAACAACCCCTTTGTTGCCTAAAAATTTTTCCAGGATTTTTTGATTATAGATTGACGTGTGATAAGTACGTTAGAAATACAGAATGAGGAAATTATTAAAATAAGAAATAAGAAAGAAAAAGAGCGTTTAGATATCGAACAAGAAAATGCAGTAGTGCAAAGTGGGCCTGCCAAACTAGCAGCTAAATGGGTATTAAACTTAATACATTTTGAGTGAAAAACTGCGAAATACTTTTATACTTTAAAAAATAGACAAATATATTTTTAAAAAAAATAGTTTTTAAATAAAGAATCTTAATTGACTGTTTTGTCTGATTTTCATCAATAAAGTGAAGGAGTAAATAGAGTTTTAAAGTTTGAGTCTTATTTTGAAATTGTTTCTTAGAGTGTATTCAAAATGATTTTTTCTAATAATGTATTTTATTTATAATGAGAAAATAGTTTGGTAAAAATAAGATTTTAGGGATATAAAACATTATGTTTATATTTTATGTATTATTTTACTAGTTTGTAAAAAACGAGCATTTATTGTATCGTATCTGAAAATTTACAGAAAAAAGCGTTTAATGTTTATTCCAAAAAATTTTGGTTTACTATAACGATCTTGAAATATTATAAATTATTAAAAATCTTAATAATATTACAAACCTTTGACTATGAAAATTAGTATACATGTTTAAACTTAATGATAATTTCAAAGAAATCACCGATTAAATAATGTATTTAATTTCTTTCATTAATTTATTGATAGAAACAAAAATGGACACCATTAGTTAAATTTAATTTTTGAAATGAATATATTACATATAATAACGAAATAAAAAAGCAAATCAATTATATCAAGATATTGAAGTTACCTTTTTATTAAATGACAAAAAAATATTAATCGTCATAAAATGCAGAAATTTAGCACGAAATATTTGTTCTGCATAGTTCAAATGAGGTAAGGCAATTTTTAAATGATATTTTATTTCTCGTTCATTTTTTTAAACATTTTGAATAAAAAAGCTGAAAGAAATATCAACAATTATATTTCACATTATATCAGATGTATAAGGAAAAATATAATTTTATTAACAATTGTTATTAAGTTTACACTTGACTGACATATGATGAAGCATGGAAATTTAAAATTATTCAAATTCATCTCATGTACCACTTGTTCAAGAGAGTTAAGAGAAAATTATATGACAGAGAAATGGAAGTCATTTCAAAGCTTTTGATACAGAAAATTTGCAACGAAATGTATTAAAATTCCAAAATATAGCTTAACGCGTATTTCATAATTTAATAAACATCTTGCATATTGATAACAGCTGTTAGAGAATTTGAACATCTATTCGTGGTTTTTAATAATGATTGCTAAGCGAAGGAGTCCTCCAACTTAAAAATGACAAACACATATTAAATTGTAATTCAAAGGAAAACTAATTTAATTACTATTAAATTAATTTTTTATTAAAATTATTAAATTTTTTTGTACACGTATATTAACTGCTTATACATTTATATGAATATGTATTTTTCATTTACCTACTTAAACTGAATATTTCATTTTCTTAATTAAAAAATTTGCTTATATATATATATATTGCGTACCTCTTTTAAGCAATAGAATTTTTTGATTTGTTTACGTTTCAATATTTCAAAGTGGAGATGTAGTAGAGTAATGTAACCATAAAAATAAACTACTGGTTTATCTTATTTTTATTGTTGTAGATTGAGGGTATATCTTATATTGCATTTTTACATTTAATTAAATTGCTTACTCATGAATTGTATTGGACAAATAATAAAATCAAATTTAATATTTCCAGAAATTATCAGCAATGATAACTTCAGGAAGTTCTTTTAAAAACGCTCAAATTGTTTTACTTTTAAAACTGAATATTAAAAGTTCATAAGTTCATTAAAATCTACAGAAATGTGATCCCATACATTTTACAAGATATTATATATATATATATTGTTACAAATTTAAAAATAATAATTGTATTTGTGACTTGGTGATGTTTTGGCGAGAAACTTGGAGACTTGGTGAGAAATAGATACTTCTGGAAACATCCATGACCTTAGCTCTAGGACCAATATTTAGGAGATAGCTTAAAAGCTTCCAGAACCTTGGCGAAACTGGTAGATTTCTTCATCAAGTCAGGTATAAATACCGCAGCCCGACATAGATATGAGTTAAATTGCTGCATTCTTAACATCTGATGCAATTCTTTCCAAGGCTTTTGCCTAAATTTTAAACACCAATTCTCCTTATAACATCAAGTCTCCTAATTTCGATTTTATTATCTCAGATGAATGAGTAGATGTCCTTGGGCAGGCACACAGCTACTCCAAACTTAAAAAAAAAAAAAAGAAAAAAAAGACATGAGTTAGTTAGTTTTCAGTTTTGTGAAGACATGGAGTGAGTGAAAAAGATTAGTCTGCTAGTGAAGCTGTCTGTTGAGACCTTTGAGCTGTTTCTTATCGTATCTGACGAATTGTGCTGTATTAATTGTGATTGTTACAGCTGGAATTTTTACCAATAAAAGTCTTGTTAATTAACTGGTTGTTTTATTCAACTCTCAATCAACACGAAACCCGAAACGCGGTACAACTGGTGTCAGAAGTGGGATACAAGTCGTCAGCACTTCTCCTTCTTTTATCAGTTTTGCCTTATCACTTAGATTAGCAACTCTTACCGGGATTACATTTCATGACAGGTCTACTAGTATTCCTTTAACGCTATTGTCAGAATCTGGATACTCAATCAATCCATAATGAAAATTATTATCTTCTGAAAGAGATCCGGAAACTATTATCTCAGTTCTTGGTGGTAATGTTGTTTCACTCTTTTTGCAGTTATATGAGGGACTGTTTTAATATCTGGATATTTCGTCTTAAAAATCGATACGTCTTCAGAACACGAGTTCATTATTTTTAAAATCTAACTTGAAATGGTTTTCTTTGAGGAAATCCAATCCATCATTTATATCGGTGACATATGCCACATGATGGTACACGGCATTACCAAATGCAATGCTTTGATTGACTTTTCCATGCACTTTAATCTTATCACCTGTCACAGTTTGGAGGTTAATGCAGGGTGGCGTCCAGATGAGTTTCTAACCATGTTTGCGAGCCAAATCTGTCCTAATGATAGTTACGTTGGCTCCAGTATCGATTATCATTCTGCAGGGAACTTCGTTGACATGTCCCATAACGAAAAGTCCGTTGTCACCGCCACTTATGGAAGAAATGTGAAACAATTTGAAATGGGGCTGGCTTCTGACTCTCTGGACATCACCGCCCCGCCCCGCAAGAAGGCCACATATTAGTTTCCTTGCTGTGGTGGAAGATCATTTCCACCATCTTTTGGTTTCGGCAGTCTCTACGGACGAGTCTGACATCAACGCAAGTCCAACACTGAATTTTCGTGTTTTTGCCACATTTACTCAATTCTAAGCTACGGAATTTTCGCCGCAGCTCTTCAATTTGCTTTCTTAGATCATCGTCTGTATCAGTAGCAGAGACGGCTCTGATTGAGTGCCTGTCTTTACGCGTGGCCTGTTGAGCAGCCTCTATCTTATGTGCGTAGACTAGGGCAGATTCGATATCTTTGACATCGGCGAGTCTAAGTGTTTTCTGTATCTCCGGATCCTGCACACTCTCGATGAAGTGATGGAGAGCCAGATCTTATCGTGTCTCAGCTGGGCAGTTCGAAAACGTTAGATGGGAAAGTCGCTGAATATCGGCAGCCAATTCTCGCAGGCTTTCACTCGCTTTTTGATAACGGGACTTTAACTGTAGCCTTCTATATTCTTTAGTGCACTTTTCTCCAAACCGCAGATCAAACGCACTCGATAGGGCTTGGTAATCGTGCCTCTACTCTTCCAGAAGCATCTCGAGGATGTCGGCCGCGTCTCCTCTTAAAGAAGCCACCAGGTGCAAAACTTGGGCTCGGGGACTCCATCCATTAGCTTCCGATACCATCATAAACTGGGTCTTGTATACTTGCCAGGATGATTTTCCATCGATGGTTGAGAGTTTAATCGGGGCTAGGGAAGGCATAAGTTAGATTTTAAAAATAATGAACTCATGTTCTAAAGACGTATCGATTTTTAAGACGAAATATCCAGATATTAAAACAGTCTATCATATAACTGCAAAGAGTGAAACAGCATTACCACCAAGAACTGAGATAATAGTTTCCGGATCTCTTTCAGAAGATAATAATTTTCATTATGGATTGATTGAGTATCCAGATTCTGACAATAGTGTTAAAGGAGTACTAGTAGACCTGTCATGAAATGTAATCCTGGTAAGATTTGCTAATCTAAGCGATAAGGCAAAACTGATAAAAGAAGGAAGGAAACTTCTGAAAGAGTTTCCGGAGCTCTTTCAGAAGATAATAATTTTCATTATGGATTAAATGTAATCCCGGTAAGAGTTGCTAATCTAAGCGATCAGGCAAAACTAATAAAAGAAGGAGAAGTGCTGGCGACTTGTACCCCACTTCTGACACCAGTTGTACCGCGCTTTGAATTTCGTATTAATTGAGAGTTGAATAAAACAACCAGTTAATTAACAAGACTTTTATTCGTAAAAATTCCAGCTGTCACAATCACAATTAATGCAGCACAATTCGTCAGATACGATAAGAAACAGCTCAAAGGTCTCAACAGACAGCTTCACTAGCAGACTAATCGTTTTCACTCATTCCATGTCTTCACAAAACTGAAAACTAACTAACTCACGTCTTCTAAACTTCTAAACATGTTGAGGAACAAAGCATACAGCAGCGAAGCTGCTTTTACTTCTTCGTCTTGATGTATTAAATCGGACAGTAAGGAAAAGAAATAGGTAGGAAGAGTCTGGTGGCTAAGAGAGGAGGGGGAGAGGGTTCGTCCGAAACGCGAACG
The DNA here is from genome assembly GCA_026290005.1 of Latrodectus geometricus. Taxonomy (NCBI): domain Eukaryota; kingdom Metazoa; phylum Arthropoda; class Arachnida; order Araneae; family Theridiidae; genus Latrodectus; species Latrodectus geometricus. The sequence continues at coordinate 13,704 of JAPDSC010159421.1, forward strand.
CTCATTGGATGGTGGCTACAAGCCGTCATGAGAAAAGAGAGAAGAGGAATAACTTTTCGAATAAGAAATAAATATTTACAATTTGGAATGGAAATGGCTGGACAGAACCGCGTCACTGAGGTAATGTGCGGCCAGCGGTCTGATTTTAATTAACTCACGTCTGTTATCTGTTATCTATGTGTGGATACAGAGTGTTGGCCTGCGAAGCAGGCCTTTACTCTTTCATCTGTGATAATTCTCGAAGGAATGCTTGTCTGTACTGGCGGCGAAAACGCTTCTTGTAGCGTGAGGACAGTCTAGCCAATCAGCGCTCAGCGAGCGCCAATGAGCGGAGCGAGTGAAGAAGAGAAATTTTCGACTGAAAACTTGTAAAATATACAAGTAAATTATCCGTTGTCAATCAGAAAGTGTTTGGCAATGGGTCTATATTTACAGTCTTCAGCAAGATATTCATAGTTGAAAATTTCAGAAAAATCGCTTTCTTTACAGTTTATTGCTTTTTGATAGAACTTCTTATTAAGTTTGAGAATATGATCATATAAGTTGTCAAGTTTTAAGTCCTTGGCGATATTTTTATTGCGAATATAATAGGGGGAATTTGTAATTATTCTTAGATACTTGTTTTGAAAAGTATTAAGTTTCAATTTTTCATTTTTGTTAATTGTATTCCAAACAGGAGATGCATATGTTAAAATAGGTCTGATTTTAGAGATGTACAGTAATCTTTTAAGTTTTAATGAAAGTTTTGATTTTTTCCCCATAATACTATGCAGGCAACCATATGCTTGATGTCCTTTTTTGATAACATTATTGATATGCATTGACCAAGAAAATTTATTTGTGAGAGTAAGTCCAAGGTATTTTGTAGAGGTAACTTCAGGAATATTTTTATTGAACAAGGTCAACTTGTCATGTTTCTGGAATTTGAGTTTATTTTTCTTTTTTCTTTTGAAAATAATTAGCTGTGATTTTTCTGCATTAATAGCAATTCTCCAGTTTTTACACCAGTCTTCTACTTCAAATAAGAAGAGTTGTAATTTATGAATGGCTAAATTTGGTTGCATTGAGTCAGAAATAATGGCTGTGTCATCTGCATAGAAGGCTAATTTTATGTTATTATTATCAGAATTTGGGAAATCTGCAGTATAAAATAGGTAAAGAATTGGGCCCAGGATACTGCCCTGTGGAACTCCAGCATTAACTTTCAGGGTTAAAGAGTCTTCATTGTTAAAGTTGAAAGTATCTATTGAAAAGATATGATATTAGAAGTAAAATGATGTCAGCATTAAAATTTAAATTTATTAATTTGAATACTAGGCCTTCATGCCACACCTTGTCAAAGGCCTTTGACACATCTAGCATGACCATAGCAGTGTAATTATTTCTGTGGATGTTATGTCCAATAATTTCAGTAATTCTAACAAGTTGTTTAGTTGTTAACTCACGTCTATATCGGGCTGCGGTATTTATACCTGACTTGATGGAGAAATCTACCAGTTTCGCCAAGGTTCTGGAAGCTTCTACGCTATCTCGCTAAATATTGGTCCTAGAGATTAGGTGATGGATGTTTCCAAAAGTATCTATACCAAAAATCTCGCCAAGTTTCTCACCAAAACATCACTAAGTCACTAAATTATTAGAAAAACCGCTTTTAACGTACAACACTTCTAATTACAGCAATTTTTGCCCAAAATGTGAGTATTTCCGATTTGTCTGAGGTATTTTATGACAAATACAATTATTATTTTTAAATTTGTAACAATATTCTATTAAACGTATTCTTAACGGGTGGAGCGGTAAACCTGGATTGTATACTAAATTTCTGTCATATTAATTTGGAAACCTCTGAATGCTTACAAAATGAAATCCCTCTACAACTCAACTTGTATATTCGCAGAACTCCAGGTTCTTCTGAGATGTTATCTTGTGGCAGCTAGGCTGACAATATGGGGTGCGCTGCTATACTTTTCCGATTGAACCATAGTTTGGAATGGAGTCCGACTGTTTCACTACATACAAGCCATAGTTACCCGTTTATGAGGTAGGCGGCCATTCACAACCCATTCATATAAGGAACAGATATCGACAAAAGATAGAGAAAGTATATTCATATCCGAACCGGTATTCGAAGCCGGAACCTCGCCATCCGCAGGCAGGCACGCTGACCACTCGTCAGGGTGGGCGGGCAGTTTGTTTGAGATGATTGCTTAAATTTTTACACAGGTCATGTTAATAGTAAAGTCAGCATTTTAAAATTTAATTTAAACTTAGGAAAAATTATTAACAATCAGAAACTTTATTAATTTCGCTAAGTATACTTAATAGAATAAAATAATAGAAATGTGTAATAATTTAATCGTTCAAATGTAAATTATAGAGTAAGTATTTCATTTTATCGCTTCATGAAAATTAAAAATTTAATTTGAACATTTCTGATCTAATTTCTTGTGAAGATCAACAGCAGTAGGATGAATATAAAAAGTAATTGCTGTTGAACACGAGTATACACTTCAATCTTTGTTCGATGGGTGCTTTTAAGCATTTAAAAACTATGAAATTCTATTAATCTGTGCACATACAAATACAAACTTCCAAATGCCAATAAAAACTGGTTACAGTTCCGTATTCAGGCCAAGCGAGTATTTTTAAATTGGAATTTTAAGAAAACACCTTTTACATTTAAAAAAGTAGGCTATTATTTTATCAAAGTATCTAGAAATTTATTTAAGAACAATGAATACACTTTCTTTAAAAAGATTAAAGAGTGTGCTATTAGTATTAAATATAGCACACTTTCTATTTTAATATATTTTGTAATTTTACTAAACCTATGAATTTGACAACTGCCAATTTCATCCATATATTTTTTTCATTTGTAAGTTTATAATTATGTATTCAGTAAATTGATATTCTTATTAAGTTGCATTTCATTTAATGCTTTTAAAAACATTCACGATTTTAAAATTTTTGATGTTATTCATCATTATAAAAATATTAACCATATTATAATATACAAATAAGTATGCAATATGAATTTTATAAATATTAAATATAAAAATGTTGTAGAAATAAAATTTATAAATACATCTTCAGCGCATCAAATCTGCAATAAGCTATTTAGTTTATTACATAAAAAATAAAAATTTGAACATAAACATAATGCAAGATCCTTATTCAACAGATCATCAAACTCAAGCTTAAATAAGAACAGCAATATTACCAGCAGTAACATAAATGGCACTTTTATAACTTGTTTAAGAGATATTATATCTGTAGTAATAGAAACAAAAACTTCCTTTTACTTATCATCAGAATAATCCTCACCTAATGAAAATAAAATTCAAGGGTTAAATAACAAAATTTAGTGCCAAAATATATGAACATATCTACATTAATCTGTAGGAATTTTGGTTGGCAAAATAAACTACAGGATACAATTCAAATGATGCCAGAGGCACATTATTAGAAAATATCATAAGGCGAAACAACTTGTTTTTTAAACAATGAGCAAATTAACTTTCCACATTCACAGCACCACAATTACAGTTGTTTACACCTAACATTTTCAAACAACACTTGAAATCATAATATACAAGACAAGTATTTCAAGAAATAAGTGCAGACTATGCCAGACATGATATTCGTATATTCACAATTATTCAGTAAGATAAATGTAAAAAAGAAAAATAATCAACGAATATATATATATATATATATATATATATATATATATATATATATATA
>JAPDSC010159423.1:0-55983 GCA_026290005.1 Latrodectus geometricus
ATACTGCAGATCAAGAACAAATACAAGACAAAGTATGTTGAATTTCTTGCCACGTCTTATGTGAATGGCAATATCTTCATTCCCATACGACGGTATAAGAAATTTGACGATAAGCACTTACCAAGTAACACAATAATTTTAAATAACATACCCTCAAAATCATGTGATATTTGAAATATTAGAAAAAAAATTTAACACTTCAAACGCAACATTTATAAACATATTAATTTAAAATCACAGATAATAGATACTGATTTTTCTTATTACATTTTAAATACATAAATACAGTTGACATCATACTGAATTTATTTAAACTTCGATCCCACTGAATAAAATTTTAAAAATAAAAATCTATGTTTAATGTACACTTCTCAAAATAAATAAATTATATTGTGGTTGGGAAACGTGTTAGCTGATTGATATGTGGTCGACAGACGTAGTGGGTTATATGAGAATAATTTACACATGTTTGGAAGAAACAAATGCATTTTATTGCATATCTGTGTACAAAAGGAAAAAACACAATTTGTGCATATGAGAAAAAAAGAATAAGAAAAGATGTTTTCTTCAAAGGAAATCCTTTTCAGTTGAGGACATGGTTTCCACAGATGGCCAGCAACATTGAACATCTTCGAGGCATGGAGTCAATGAGGATATTAATCACGAGTTGGGGTATTCTGTCCCACTCTTCCCGAAGCGCTCTTTCCAGTTCTTGGAGAGTTTGTCGGGGTGGTTAGTAGTTAGATACTCGCCTTCCTAGAGCGTCCCATATGTGCTCTATTAGATTCATGTTAGGAGAACACACTGGCCATTCCATTCAAATGATTCCTTCCTCAAAAAGAAAAACCTCCACCAGGTTAACACAATGTGACCTGCGGTTATCATCTATTAAAATGAAATCAACTCCGATTGCTGCAGCGTAAGAAACTACAATAGGTCTGTGGATCTCATCTTTATATCTTCGATCAATCAGAAATGCATCTTGAATGATATAGAGGTCTGTACGCCCATCAATGGAGTTGCCACCATACACCAACACTCCCCCACTGCAAAATATGACATTTTCGTGCACGAACGCTAGATTATTCCTGCTGCCACTGTCCCTCCAGATGAGCGTACGCTTAGTATCAGGATAAACAGAAAAACGGGACTCGACAGAAAAAATAACATAGCTCCATTCATTTCTCCTCCAGTTCACATGCTCGTTGCCGTCCCTGCGAAGAGGCCTTGATGTTAGTTTAACACATATCATCGGTCCGCGCACATACAGACCTACACCATGGTGCCGGTTTCGGACTGTCTGAGTTGAAATCATGGTATCAATAGCCGAGCAATGTTGTTATTGGAGAAGAGTGGCTTTCATATTTCAGTGTCTCATAGTCGGTTGACGCTAAATAACGATCTTCATTGGGTGTTGTTGCTAGTCTACAAACTTGCCCTGGTATTCGGCCTGCACTTCCAGTCTCCAAAAAACAATTCCAGATCCTAAAAATCACACTTTGTGCCACTCCAATGGCTTGAGCTACTTCGGCTTGAGTTTGGCACCCTTCTAACTTATAAACAACTCTCCAATCTTCTGTATCAGTTAAATAACTTCGCTGAGACATTATACTCATCGAAACAAAACATTCACTAATGCCGATCATTCTTGTCTTCATTGTCTTTTATTCAGTTGGACGCCAAAGCATACTCCACTGTTTGAAAATCAGAAAAATTTGCATTAGTGATTCTCTTCTTCCATTTTCGGCAAAAAAATCACCACAGCATCACACCAATCCCCCAAAAAGTCCTTCCAGGTCTTATAGCAAAGTCCTCAAGTGGTTGTTGTTGTTGTTGGTTGGGTTTTGTGGCGCAAGGTCCAAAGAGGACAAGCTGCGCCAAAAATTAAGTTTTATAGAAAATTGACGTATTATAGACAAAACCCAAACTCAACTTTAAAAATTTAAAACACAAAAATTAATGTATATATTTATTTTAAAATCCACAAAACATAAAAGCATAAGAAAATAAAATAAAATTGATAAAATTTAAATAAAATTAATGAAACCAATTTCCCTAAGAAAGGAAAAAAGGTTTCTGTGGGGTGGCTCCCCCACCAAATCATACATAGTTAAAATGTCTGTATCAAAATATTTAAAACGGTAAACGTTAAAATCAGGACATGAAATTAAAATATGATGAACAGAGTATGGTACATCACACGTTTCACACCATGGGTTGAGTTCACTTAAAAACAAATGTCTGTGTGTGAAACGTGTGTGTCCGATACGAAGGCGAGTCAATCTGACATCTGCTCTTCGTAACGGTAAAACTGACGATGGAATGAAAGATGAGAATATGGCACGCAGTTTGTTTGTGACCTGCATATTCCATAACTCCTGCCAGAGAGAATTTACAAATCTTTTTACAACCCTTCTCACATCGAGAAGAGGGACATTTGAATGAAATATAGACGATGCAGCTTTAGCGGCTGCATCCACCTTTTCATTTCCCTCAAGACCTACATGACCTGGGATCCAGCAGAAAATAATGTCATAACCCTTGCCAGCAAGGGAATCCAATGCTCCAAAAATCTTGGACACAACTGGATGAAAATAATTCGAATTTTTCAACGCCTCTAATACACTCAAACTGTCAGTATACACACATATTTTATAAAACTTATCTGTATTCACAAGCTGAAGAGCTTGAAGAATGGCTGTAGCTTCAGCTGTAAAGATGGAGCAGGACGTATGAAGGCTGTAACCATAACTGGCATTAGCATAAAATATGCCACAGCCAACATGTCCTGCAGTTTTAGATCCATCTGTGAATACAGGCGTGTATGATGAAAACTGACAGCGATGTGAAAAGAAAAGCTGTTGAAAAATCGTTGAGGTTGTGTCCGATTTTCTAAACTGAGCAAATGGATTAATAATATTAATCTGTGGATCATACCAGGGTGGATGTGAATGTAAGTCCGTTTTAATAAAACGGACATCATGTTGGTCTGTTAAATATAGCTGAGCTCTAGTTCGAGTGAGAAAGGGTTGGATGCTATATGATCGAGCATCATATAATCTCTTCAAGGCAGGAGTATATGCCAAGGATCGTAAAGGATGTTTATTGTCAGACATGACTTTAGCGTAATAATTGAGGGACAGCTGCATTCGTCTCAGGTCCAAAGGCAATTGTTGACAAATTGCGTAAAGACTCTGGACGGGTGATGTGCGAAATGCTCCTGAACATATCCTCAAAGCAGAGTGATGCACAGTGTCCAATCTGCGTAAAACAGAAGATCTAGCAGATCCATACACAACACTTCCGTAGTCAATACGAGATAAAATAAGTGCTTGATAGACTCGAAGGAGTGACAAGCGATCAGCACCCCAAGATGTATTTGAAAGCACCTTGAGGATATTAAGCGATCGCTCGCACTTCTTCCGCAAATGTAAAACATGCGGAAGAAAGGTCAACTTTCGGTCGAATGTCACACCAAGAAATTTAATCTCGTTGACTACAGGTATTTGTGTGTTGTTGAGTTTGATAACAGGATCATTGTGAATGCTGGTCTTTCTGCAGAAATGGACACAGCAGCTCTTGCTAGGAGATAGTGTAAAGCCATTCTCTGCACACCATGCAGCTATTTTATTTACAGATGTTTGTAATTGTCTCTCAATTATACGCATGTTCGATCCTTGGCAAGATATTTGCAGGTCATCTACATACATTGTGCCATTAACAGATGGTGAAAGGTGATGAAGGATGCTAGTTATGTAGAAATTAAAAATTGTAACACTTAAAATTGAGCCTTGGGGAACACCCTCGGCCTGAATAAAAGTATTGGATGTAGATGATCCAATACGTACTTTAAAAACACGGGAGAGTAAGAAATTCTTTAGGAATATCGGAAGATTACCCCGAAAGCCAAAATCATATAATGAACGGAGAATTCCATGTCGCCACGTACGGTCGTATGCCTTCTCGATGTCGAAGAAGATGGAAACCAGATGGTTTCTCTGCACAAAAGCGTTGCGGATTTGGGTTTCCAAATATGCTATGTTATCAAGAGTGGATCTTCCTTTACGGAATCCACTCTGATTAACATGTATACATTTATTTTCTTCTAAGACATACACGAGGCGGGCGTTGACCATACGTTCGAGAGTCTTACAAAGGCAACTCGTGAGAGCTATCGGTCGATAATTTGATGGTTCTGAAGGATCCTTACCAGGCTTAAGGACCGGAATTACTATTGCTTCGCACCAGAGTGTTGGAAATTCATTTTCAGTCCAGATCCTATTGAACAGATACAATAAGTTCAACAGGGAATCTGGACTTAAATGTCGAAGCATTTGATAGCTAATTCCGTCAGGTCCTGGGCTGGTATTGTTGGCCTGCTTTAATGCTCGCTTCAACTCCAACATCCGAAATTCGCAGTTATATGGCAAAGCTTGTCTATGGTTGAAACGAATTGGTTCAGCTCGACTCTTTGTCCTTATAAACGAAGGACTATAAGAGTCGGGGCTGGAAACACTAGCAAATGTTTCACCAAAGACGTTAGCAATGTCTGCAGAAGAAGAGTATATAGCAGCTCCGGTTTTTAAAATAGGAATTGCTAATTCTCTATAAATACCATTGGCTGCTTTTACTTTTCTCCATAACTGCTTACTGGATGTGGAAGATGTAATTGAAGAGACATAGCGAGACCAGGATTCCTTCTGACTTCGACGACGAGCTCTGCGAGCTAATGCTTTTGCTCTCTTAAAGGCAATTAGATTCTCCGTTGTGGGGTATCTCCGAAATAACCCCCATAACTTCCTTTGTTTTTTATAAGTTTCTTGGCATTCCTTGTTCCACCACGGTTTGCAGCGCCTTTTTAATTTAGAAGAACTTTTTGGTATTGCTATATCAGCTGCACTTATAATTGTTTCAGTGACTTTATGAACGGCATTATCAATATCATCGATCGTAACCATTTTATCGTCGACAACTGCCAATTGTGTAAATAACATCCAATCTGCCCGACTGTACACGTAAGTAGGTATGCGTTGCTGCACACTACTACCTCCAGTCTGGGAGATGACGAGTGGGAAATGATCGCTATTATGCAGATCATTCCCTACTGTTAAATTCAACAATGGCAGAAGTGAAGGTGAACAAATGGCGAGATCGAGAGAATGAAATGTTCTTGTGGGTAGGTGGAAATATGTCTTCTCGTCGGTATTGATCAGACAGAGGCAATTATCAGAAATAAATTGCTCTATCTGACGACCACGAGAATTAGTATCATCACTTCCCCACAGAGAATTATGTCCGTTAAAGTCACCTACTAACAAAAATGGTGTAGGCAGCTGATCCACTAATGCATCGAGTTCTTCTTGGCGGATGACATCATGTGGTGGCAAATACAAACTACAGACTGTAATTAAGCATGTTGTATGTATTCTTATAGCCACAGCCTGTAGAGTTGTATTGATTGGATGGACAGCGCTGGGGTAGTTATTGGATGTTAATATGCAAACACCACCAGACACTGCACCATCGTCACCACAGTCTTTTCTAAAACAATTAAATCCACGCATGTTAATGTTATTGTTGGACTTCAGGAAAGTTTCCTGAAGTGCCAAACATACGGGATTATATGTTGATATTAGAGACTTGATGTCATCATAATGTGAACGCAAACCATGGCAGTTCCAAGAAACAAAGGAAGTTACTGTTTAATTTGAGGAGCTCCTTTCCCGGAGCTGGAAGGCGGTTCATCTATCAGCTCCTCGAACGATACATCATCGTCCGAGGGATATAAGGACACCGCGTCAGTCTCCAAGCAGGAGAAAGCGTTTTGGGTGGAAATTAGTCTTCTTTTTGGTTCTTTCGAAATTTTTAATTTAAGAGCTTTCTCCGCTTTTGATTTGGCGAAAGGAGCTTTTTTTTGAAAATGTCGGAGATTTTTTAAATTTCGGCTTTTCAGATGGTTGGGGTAATTTAATTGGGGAAACAGAAAAGTATTCAGTTTGAGTGCTGCTCGATTTGGTGACCTTCCTGGCAGCAGTAGCATAACTGACTCCAGGTTGAGGAGTACGTGAAGTGACTTGTTTTCTCGCCTCAGGATACGAACATTTTTGCTGAACTTTTATCGTGGTGATTTCTTTTTCCAGTACATACTGAGGACAACTTCGAGAATAGGAGGGATGGTCACCATGACAGTTGACACAAACCTCCTTCGCATTGCAGTTCGAGCTATCGTGGCCAACCACCGCGCAACGAGCGCAGGTGAGTTTGCCTCTGCAAGCGTTTCTCGAGTGTCCAAAGCGCTGACATTGGAAACATCGCAAAGGATTAGGGATATATGGCCTGACGGGTAAATTCATGTACGCAGCTTTTACATACTGCGGAAGGTCTGGGGTCGCAAAAGTCAGAATCAGGTGCTTGGTATCGATTTCTTTACCATCCCGTCTGACTGTAATGCGTCTTACGCCACAGACCTTCTGATTTTGTAAGTTTTCAAGAATTTCTTCCGTCGGCGTATATAATAAATCCCTTGCGGAAATAACACCACGTGAAAAGTTAAGGTTACCGTGAGGCGAAACAGTCACTTCGATGTTAGCTAATGTTTTCATGCTTGCCAGAATTTTTGCTTGTGAGTCCGAAGCAGCCTCTACAAGCAGGTCACCTGAGCGCATCTTCTGAACTTTCTTAACTTCCCCAACGATTCCAGATATTCCTTTCGAAATTAAGAAAGGAGATACTGCTGTAAAATTTCCCTCCTTTCTTTTGACTACAAAAAATTTAGGTTTTAAATTGTCAATTTGTTGCTCCCGTGGGAGAAAAGTAGAATTTTTATTCTCCATGTGTATAGTTTAAAAGTTCGGGACCTGACCGCACCACCCACCACCGAGTCCAACAAGGGGATGCAGACCAGCTGCACCAGTGCTAGCCAGATCCTATACGCTCACAGTACATCCCTGTGATGGCCTCCACCCTTAACGAGTCATCCAGCAGATGTACCGATCGCTTGATCCATAAAGCCGATTGATGTGCTGAGGACCACAGCACACCTCCCGTTTACCTGAAGCAGAGGCCAAAGTAATGTATTGGTCTCTGGGGGCCTCAATTACCAGGACCCTCCTTTCCAGGGACACAGGTCTCCACGCACGGCAAACACGTGGGTGATTAGTCCCCAAGAGTAGCTAATAGCAACAGAGCGGCGACAGCTGCTCAAGGGGAGCCCTCAACCTCGTAAGAGGTAACCACAATGAGGGGGAAAAGGAAGGAATAGCAGAAGGGAGAAGAAGAGAAGAAAATAAAGAGGAGGACAGATCACTGGGGTACCTCGGGATTGTGACACCCGTGTTTACTTAAAGAAAGTAAACCCCCTGAGGGGGTCCTCAAGTGGATACTTTCTATCTTTGAAAATAAAACAACGAGGAAGTTCATACAGACCTCACCAAAAAAAATGACAACAATTCGCCCTAGGACAGTGTACAATAGAAGCAAGTATATTGAAATATAAATTACAGATTCCATGAACACTCAGCTAATCTTAAATAAGAAATGGTTATGGAGGATCTGAGTGTTGTGATAAACCCCCTTCTACTTTAAAAGTTATGTCGCTCAATTTACTCGAAAAAATCTAATGGATGCCATCACAGAAGATCGTCAACTTGATCATAAGAATAATACAGATGCGAGAAACCATTAGCGTCTTTAATCAGTGAAATTAAGCAGTGGAAATGACTCGACATCACGCCTTTAGATTATTTAAGTATCGGAGAGGATCTTTTTGGGTTACAACAGGTATAGAATAGAGATATTTATGGCACACAGCTGCTGCCAAAAGTTCCAAGATTTTTCTCATTTAACAACCATTTGTCTACAATCCGAACGTTTTTGCGGATGATGTGGTAACAACCAACAAACACGCGACTGCAAAGGTATCCACCAGGCCTGCATCAACAGGGCTGGCTAGAACTGATATTAATCACTGATTCAAACATGGCAGAGTACATGTCTTGAGATGTGGTGCACCACAATACCTTGAGTGACCATAAATGCATTAATGGTTAGAGTGCTGAAGAGTTTTCTTATATATATGCTTAAAGTGCTGAATGAAATGCGTAGTAACTTAATTAACAAAACAAGAGAAGCGCTATTGCGCTACTCCGTATTTTTGGCGTATAACAACCGAAGCGCGATAGCACTTCGCTGCACTCAAACGGTTAAGTTCCAGGTTCACTATATAAGTGGTCCATTATTCAATTTAAGCATTTTAAAATTATGTTTGGTTGTCATGGAAAGTTTCGACACCTTATGAAATCATTCGTTCCAGAATTGATATCCACAATACTTTCTGGAAACAGTTCAGAGGACCTGGAGACAGCTACCATCTCTCTCCAGAATGCAATTATATTCTGTTGCTTCTCTAGCTTCAAGCTGAAAATGCAAGTCATTGCGTCCACTCCCTCCACGTGGACTTCCTCTTCGTGTGGAAAGAAAACACCTTAAAGCATTTAGGAGGTATTACCAAACATCTTCCCCCCCCCCCAAAAAAAACCTCTACTGTAAACAATACATATAAACTGAGAGAAAAGAGTACTTCAAACTTATAAAGTCTGCAAAGAAATCAACTTGAAAGCAATTTTGCAATTCTGCCAAAGACCCAAATGGAAAAGTTAATATGTCTTTATCAGAAAAGAGGTACCTCCAACTGCATCACGCCTTTTTGTTGACCAACACAGAAAGTCCGCAGAATTTGAACAAGAGATTACTGAGGACATTCTCGATTCCCGATTTGACTTTTCCCTCCGATGCCCGATATTCCTTTTTTATTAATCACAATCTCCAACAACGATGTTCCCTTTAGCAGAATAGAAATCGAGAGGACAATCAGCTCTCTTAAAAAAGGCAATAGGATCACTTGGTATGATGGAATGGCAACATTATCATCTAGAGCATCCAGAGGTCCTTCCTAGACCAACTATCTCTTTTTTTAACAATTATCAAGTAATTTCAGTTTCTCTCGCTACTTAAAAACCAGCATTATCATCTTTCCCAACGTAAAAGCAGTAATAGGTTTAGCATTGGTTTTTATAGACCAATCAACCCCTTACCAACTATAGGTAAAGTCTTGGAAAAACTTGCTAAAAAAGATTGATCTTAAAAGAAATAGGATCCTCAGCTCTACCAACACATCTTTCCAAAGTCCAATTTGGCTTAAGAAACGGGAGATCCCTAAAGCAAGCTCATCTCTTAACAAATGAAATTTAGTCAAACAAATCCAACAAACTTCATACAGATGAAATTACCACTGATATAAAAAGTGCTTTCAACAATACCAACTACTCTTTCAACTAAAAACAATTCTGCATACCCAACAACCTAACCAACACCCCCAAGCTCCTAATAAACCTCCTTAATGATCAAACAATAATTCTACTTATGAATGCAGGCTTTGCTTCTCGAAGCCAAAGAATTGGTTGTCCCCATGGTTCCTGTAGTGGCCCGATTCTATGAACTATGGATTTTCCATTGAAACTAGACAGGGCAATAATTTGGAAAGATATTGATCAGCGAAAAAACTTTCTTCTTCATGCCTTTGCAGATGATTTCACATTTGTGATAGGTGACTGTAGCTAAAGAAATGAGGCTGAATGGCTACCCTAGCTCTCACCGGTTTCAAAAATTAGTCTGACTAGAACAACGTAAAGTTCTCTCTAGACACGACCCAGTTAATGCTGGTTACGAAGCTACAATGCGCCCCCTCCAAATACTTCGTGGAGTCTTCTCGTCTTAAAAAAACACATTCTATCAAACTGCTAGGGGCCATTCTAGATAAGAAATTAAACTTCCAGGAATATCTGATAAGCAAAGGCCATTCTAGTTAAAAAAAAAAAAAAACTGCACTGAATTTGCAGCAACTTCTGAGATTATAACCAACATAATCGTGTTTTACTTTATAAGCAGTAATAAAAAGAATGTTAAGCTAAAATGCAGACATCTGTGTGGGTAGCTTCTTAACAAATAAAATGACTCTTAAACTAGCCTCAATAAAACGAAGGTTCTTTCTTGGAATAACAATGTTTCGAACAATATCCATCTCAGCCATTCTTGTAATCACAGGCTTTCTACCATTACATATGAAGATAGAAGCTGAGGACAAATTTATATGGCTTACCAGAAGAGGTATGAATTGCCTTGAACCTTAACGTTCTACATTTACAAACGTGGAAACCAAGATTAGCATAGACTCGTTCCAACCAGGTCTTTTTAACTTATGTAAAAGAATTTTTTATTAAGATGAAGCACAGTTGCTGGACATTGGCTAAATAAGTTCACATTTTAACAGACGGTTTGAAGCTAGAAGACTTGGTTGGATCAGCTTTCGTGACCTTCCATGTTTTAGAAAAGTTTTTCATCTAGAAAACAATGTTGAGGAATGACAGTTTCATTTACGAATCAGAGGCACTGGCCATAAGAGAAACGGTTACAATCGCTGCACAACTCCATAACCACACTCAAAATACCTTATGGTCAGACAGCCAGGCAGCTCTCAAATCAAGTAATAACACTTGCTCAACAAGTCCGTTAGTCAGAGCTCTCCAACAGAACCTCATTGACTCCTTCTCAATCCATCTTCATTGGATGAAAATCCATGTTGGCTAAGAAGGCTACAAAGCATCTGATGTGGAGGTTAAAATAGCATCCTCTTCACCATCACACCAAGTTGTCATTCATTTTCCAAGCAGCTTCGCCAAGTTTGTTCTTTCAAAAGGGATAATGAAAAGATATCAGGAACACTGGACCAATACAGTGACTGGGCGACTCATCCATGATGTCCTCTATACAGTCTTTTATAAAACCACAGAATTTGACTAGGAATAAAATCCTCTTTATGTCTGGCCACGGGCCCTTTCCTACTTAGTTTTTCAGAATGGGGCTAGTGGAGTCACCTAACTGAAGTGTGGTCTAATCGGAGGTCCTTTAGATTTCTTTACTAAGTGCCCACAAACATCAACGTGACACCTTTCAATTCTTACAACGCAGTGGATAACCCTCTGGAAACTAAAGATCCTCAAAAATAAGATTTCTAGACTAAAACTAAACTAAACCAGTTAATGGACGCTCTAATCAGCCAAGAAAACATCTTTACGTGATTTAAAGACAACGATTGTCAGGAATTGGAATAGAGCACATTTTTCCCTTTCAAGACTTTAGACTCTCCTCTCAAATAGTTTCCAGTGCTTACTTGGCTGTCACAAATTTCAGACTTTAGTGACTAACTGTTCTAGTTTTTATCTCTTAGTTAGTCTTTTGTTTTTAGACTTACTTTTTTATTTAGTTTTTCTTTTCTTTTTACTGTTCTGTCTTACTTGTGTTACTTTGTGAATTTTTTGCTTTTTAATTTTTGTTTAAATATGTTTGTTATATAAACCTGTCATCTTTCTTATAATAAATAATCCTGTTGCTAATGATCCATCTGCTTCTATTTAACTGATGAAGCCCAACTTAGGGCTAGGTACAGGGAAGCATGCTGGTGCAACAACCAGTATATGGTTCTGCTTTTCATCATGGTGCTCTAGCAAAAGTAGACATATTTTGAGAAATTTTCAAGCTATATGCTAAATATATATATATCACTATAATCACTGTAAATAAAAATATCGTTTAGTGAGAAGATGCCAATATGTAGAGAATAAGCCTTGCTGGTCTGGAAAAATATCTTCACTAGTAAAAGTCCTACACACTTATTCTTCATAAGTATCTCACGCGAAAGCCTTGGCTAGAAAATAGCAAGACCCATTCCATGTGCTTGTATGCTTTATTGTACCTAGATGTCACCATTTGTAAATATGTGTAATTTTCTCTATTTTTTATCTTACCGTTTTTGTAAGTAGCCTTTTGAGCTTGAGACTTTGTTTGTAAACAATTCATTTGTATTCTACTTCACATTAAACTTTAACTTTCAACCACACCGCATTTTGTATTCACGCAAATTTATAATTGTATGCTCATCACTTTCGAGTGTCTAAGAGTTATTCCGATATGATGAGAATAAAGATGTAGACTTAAGAAATCTGCCTGAGGTGGTACGTTCTTATTCCTTTGAACTTTTATTTGCTTTTAAAAAGACTAAGAATAGTTATCTTTGTTTATTAGAATTTTCAAAATTCGAGAATTATAATAAGGTTGTTTTAAATCTATTTCTTCAAAACGTACACGATGGTCTATTCACTATAACAGCCTTGCACAACGATACATCCTTTATAGATTGAATATCGCATACCTAAATACACTACGAATTCTCTATTAGACTATGATGATACTGCACCACTAGTTATAGAATTAGCTTCAGAAGCTGGAGTTTCAAATTTCCCAGTAATTTTATGTTCTACACCAGGATATGCTTCTATTTCTAAGCGGCGTTCACAATTAAAATATTAACTTTTAAAACTTCATCTATGCCATTCTTGTCCTATTTGCAACAAGAATGGCATAGAAGAAGTTCGACATACTATAGAACCGGTAAAGTAATTATTTGTACAACTGATTATAAAAGTGTAACAGAAGTTTGTAAAGTTGAAAAAATATTGATAGTACCCGTAACTCTCCAAATACAAATTGAACAGTAAACTACGAAATTCATTATCCCTTTCATATAGGTGGAGGAAAGTCCAGAAAATCTAACGTTAAAAATTGAAAAAGACGGCCAAACTATACCTCAAATAAGATGTTTCAATAAAAAAAAGATAAACAGAACTTTTAGAAACTATCTTGCTAAGAGTGTACGGACATAAAATCCTTTCGCAAATTAAAGTGTTTTTATTTATTGTAAATTTGAAAATTTTTGTAGATAAATTTGTCAATGCGGAATATGCTTTAAATTCACATGTGACAAAAAATAAAAGATACAATCAGCTTTTTGCAGACTTTGTGAATCACATCACAATAGTGATCCATGCCCTGCTAATGTTCCATATTGCGTAAATTCTGCAAAGGATCTCATTCCTCCGATGATCCTGCATGTCCATCTGGTGAGGAAGAAATCCGGTTTTTAAAATTTAAAACAATAAACCATTTACCTTTTATCGAAACAAGTAGATGATTAAAACTTTTAAAACCAATTTTGCTACTATTGCCAAATCTAATTAACCATCAGAAATTACTCGTGCGAAAATAAGTGATATAGTCACTTCAATTCTTACGAAATTTGAAGAGTTAGTTGACAAAAATATCTTAGCTATTCAAGCCCAACAAGAAGCGATTCTTAGTTCCATTTTCCTGAAATTTGGGGAAACTGTTAACAAAATTGTTGAAATTCGAAGTCACTCATCTTCACCTGCTAGATGGAAAACCCGGAAAAGTGACTGTCCGACAACAGGTGTTCCGGATAAGTTATTTCTGGTTCGCCGAAACTTTCCAGACTTTCTCAGCATATCTGCGAGTAGCACGGCCGTCGTGTCGTTGCTGCGCCATGCAGAACCGTCCCTTTGATTTGGTGGGTTTTCTGCTTTTGTGTCCGACGCTAGGTCTGGGACAAGTGAGTACTTAGTGTAGCCTGATTGTTTGATGGCAATCGGCATTGGCTTTCTGTTT
The DNA here is from genome assembly GCA_026290005.1 of Latrodectus geometricus. NCBI lineage: Eukaryota > Metazoa > Arthropoda > Arachnida > Araneae > Theridiidae > Latrodectus > Latrodectus geometricus. The sequence goes on from JAPDSC010159423.1 coordinate 13,576, forward strand.
TAAAGACGAATGTACGAAAGCTCTGATTATGAAAGTGGCAATGGTTGAAGTTTTACTTATTAATTATTGGAAAGTGGCAAATTAAAATGTATGATAGAGAATATGTGGCAAAGTATGAACAGAGTGTTATGGGACTTATTTAAAGTCGGAATGAAGATGGAAACTGGTAGTGCTCACGGGCAGTATCGGTGACTGAAAAAGTGTTGCGCTCGGGTACTTATACCAGAATTTTAAGTCTGAAAAGGCATGAAAGGTTGTATGAATGGTGCGTATTGTGTAATGCGGCATGGGCCAATACACCACACAAAAACAAAATAGAAGATTTGAGGGAAGCGCCTATCTGTCAATGCGAAAATTTAAGTTGGGTATTCGGTCTGGCTTGAATGCCGAGATCGTTAAGTACCAGCCTTGGGATCACGGGGTTAGTGCCCCGCCCTTGGTCAGTGGAAATACCGTCGATAGGTACTTGGTGGACATTAGTAGTTGCGCGGGGACAGCGCGACTGTTTTTGGCTGTGCTTTTGAGAAATGGCCCCGCAATGTCATGCGGTTAGGAGCTTGAGCAGAAAGAGGTATGAGAGGCCCTCGAGAAATCCTCCCCAGTCTATTATTGACTACCTCGGTAGTCCGTTTGATTGAGGGACCGTGGAATGAGCCCCACGTTGGTCCCATTCTTTTGGAAGTGCAAGTCTCAGGACATGGAGTAAGGCAGACGACATACAGGAAGCCTTGCGGGTTACCATTGGCTGCAGCTTGGAAATGGTGGCGGAAACGTGTCGGGGACAGTTCGGACGTGTACGCTGGAAGGCACCAAAGGTTGGTACATGAGCTGACAAGCTCAAATTTTACTCTTTCTTATGGTTTACAATTTATATATTTTAAGATAAACGTTGATCATAAAAATTGATAAATTGATAAATCGAAGCATAAACAAGAAATGTAATAAGACTGACCTGGCTAAGTCCAGGAAAAAACGTACTTTTGAGTACGGCATAAAGAGAGTGTGCCAAAGGCATAACGTAGACGAAGGTCTCATAAACGACCTTTTTAACCTATTAAAAGGAGTGAGTGGGACAGATACCTTCACTGAGAAACGGCCAGAGATGTTGTCTTCGGCCGTTCAGACAGACACTAAAGACTCAGGCAAAGGACCTGTGAAGGTACATGCAAATGTTGGGATTGCCGGAAAGGGTGCCAACACCACGAAAAATACTAAAGGCCGAGACCAGGTCATACGCCAGTGTGGTAAAGGAGAGGACTAGCGCTTAGGTGGTCTATCCCAAAGATGATAAAGTCACGTCCAACACCATGCGTGACATCCTAAAAAGTTCCATCGACCCCAAAAAGTTAGGTGTCTCAGTACAGGGACTCAATACCCTTAATAATGGTGGAGTGGCGATAGAGTGTAAGCGGAGAGAGGACACGGAGATCTTGAAAGCAGAGATCTCGAAAAAGCTGGCGGGTAAAGTCAGGGCAAGAGAGCCAGCAAAGAGGCTCCCTAGAGTGCTAAAATATGACCTCCCGGGCACGAACGGCGAGGTCGAGATCTTGGTAGGGCTAAGATCTCAGAACAACCTCCCTGAGGGTCACCTAAAGATGATCTTCAAATTGAAAGGCAAGGGGGAGCAGAGACACTGGGTGTTGGAAATCTACCCAGTGATCTTCAAAGCACTCTTAAGTACAGGAAAAGCCAGCTGCGCTGGCAACGCCACAGGGTAAAGGAGTTTTTGGAACCTACACGATGCTTCAAGTGCTGCAGATTTGGCCACCTGCAAGCTAAATGCCCAGACAAGAAGCAGTCATGCACGGTTTGTGGCGAGGAGCATGCCTTCAAGGAATGCCCAAAAAGTCTATCAAATGCATTAATTGTGCAAGGGCCAACGAGAAATTCAAGCTCAAGCTAGAAACGGGGCATAAAGCCATAGATCCCCGATGCCCTACGTACAAAAGAGAGTGCGATAGGCTGAAATCTCGAACGACATATGGTTAAAGCAATCAATATAATAAGCGAGTACGGTATACTACAGGTAAACTTAGCACGGTCTAGGGCAGCCACGCTAGAAGTGCTGAAGGAGTCAGAATTGGGTTCATCTGACATCCTACTCATACAAGAACTTTACATGGTGGACGGTGAGATCGAGGTCTTCCCGAATACATGGGTAGTGATTCACCACCATGGCGGTTGGGCTGCGGTTGTCGTCACTAATACCAATATTAGGTCTCTAGTTAAGCACGTAGACTCGTCCATCGTAGCAATTGAAATTACGGACCAGCACCAGAAACTGTTGATAGTGTCTATATATGTGCCGCCAAAGGCGGAAATTGTCAGGTTTCTTAAGACTCTGAATAAGATCATAGAAGCCCACAACAAAGTACTCATTGGAGGAGACTTTAACACCAGGCATTCGATGTCGGATCACGAGTGTCCGTCTAGAGTTGGGACTAGACGAGGGGAAACTCTTGTTGAGCTCCTCATTCGAAACGACTTCGTGGTATTAAATGATGCCACCCTCGGACCAACATTTGAAACAGTCAACGGACGAAGTTCGATAGACCTATCGATAGCGACTGGTGCCCTGCAGCCAGCTATCGCATCTTGGAAAGTGGTTGAAAATTGTGTTAACGATCACAACTACATTTCCTTCAAAGTAGTGCCAAAATGCTTATCAAACAGAGTGCCTAGATATAGACTGGGAAAGTTCCGTCTCATGAGACTGGGCTGGGACTTTAACAAAATAGCACCAGATCTCATGTTTAAGATCCAGTCTATTGAGACAGGAGAGGAACAATACAAGGCGATGCACAAATTGACAGAGGCACCGAGGGAAATCTGTGACAAGGCTTCGGCCGAGTACTGGCACCACTGCCAAGAAGCAGGTTCCATGGTGGGATGATGAGCTGCTAACGCTACGAAATAAGACGAGGGCTTTGAAGAGAAAGTCTCAGAAATGTACCGATGAAAGAAAAGGCCGTAAAACGCTGTATAATAGAAGCGCAGCCCCGTAACAAAAGACTCATTACTCGGAAAAAAAGAGTCGAACTGGGATAAGTTTTGCCTAGAAGTGATGCGATCTAACAAATGGTAGCTGCTGTATAAACTCGCAGTTGGTAAAGCTGTTAAAAGTGCACCATTAAGCAGTATCATATTGGGGGACGAAACTCTGACCGAAAGCGAAGAGGATACTGTCTCCGTTATAGTCTCTGAATTATTCCCGGTGGACGAAACAGTAAACGAGGACTACATACATACCAGCATGGGGGGATTGACAAACTCCTTAGTAGTTCCAATAATGACAGACCCTTCACTAGAGTGGAGATAAAGTCAGTCATCAAAGGCATGGCCAAAATGAAGGCACCGGGTCTGTATTCCATCCCCATAGAGGTTTTACAGACTATCTTTGGGAAAAATACTGGGATATTTGTGCAGCTCTTCAACAGCTGCCTGTTCTTAAAGCATTTTCCAAGTAATTGGAAACATGTCAAACTTATACTGTTTCAAAAACGAGGAAAGGATGCGACTCACGCACGCTTCTATAGACCGATCTGTCTGCTTTCTAGTATGGGCAAAGTACTGGACAAACTCCTCACTCAAAGGATATTCCATCTTCTGGTGAAGACTCAGGTGCTTCACCCTGCCCAACATGACTTCAGGCTGGGTAGCTCGTCCGAGACGGCACACGTGTGCCTCAACGACACGATTAGGAGTTTCCTGGAGGAGGGAAAGTATGTGAGCCTTATATCCTTGGACGTACAGGGTGCTTTTGACAGCGTGTGGAGACCAGGAGTTCTCTATCTCCTTAGTCAAGAACGGTGCCATGGTAACATATTCCAGCTGGTGAAGTCCTATTTTGAAAAGCGAAAACTTATTTGATTGCTCGGGAAGAAGCCTCGAATTTGACTCGAATAGAGGAGTGCCACAAGGGTCGTGTAGCGGCCCACTCTTTTGGAACCTAGTGGCAGACAGCGCTTTAAGACTGGACATGCCGAATGACGCTAGGCTTCTTGCCTTTGCGGACAACATGCTCCTAATTGCAGCCGGTGACTCGAGAACAAAGCTGGAGAGAAACACAGAAGAACCCATAAATTTAATCTTCAAATGGGGGAATACTTACAAACTGATGTTCAACCCGAGCAAAATGTCTGCGCTTACTATCAGCAGACGGAGGAAGCTTAAGTGCCCTCCAACTTTTAGATGGTACGGATCCTCGATTAAAGCTGTACAGGAGCTTAAGTTCTTGGGAGTTCTATATGATAGTGCCCTGACCATTATGGGTCTCCTGAAGCGTATCAGGCAAACCGTAGTCGATACGACCATGGCACTCCAGCGGACGGTGAGAGTTCTGTTTGGGCGCGAGCCTGAACAGCTCAAGCGCCTATATAGGAGTGGCACAGCATGGCACTATTTGGAATAGGTGCATGGGATCACAGGTTGGATTGTACCACCTTCTGCGGCCATCTCCAGAGCGTGCAAAGACCACAACTTGTGGCTATAACACGTTGCTACCGTACGGTCTCAGCGGCAGCAGTCCAAGTTCTGGTGGGAGTCCTACCACTAGACATTAAAGCAAAGTTAGAATACACGAAGCTCATGGTATTGGTAAACCGTAGGCGTGCAATCTTTTACGAGAAGCACCTGAATTCAGAGAATATCAACCTAAGGGTTGATATCTGGACTTTCCACCCAGCGGACAGGGTGAGTGTGCCCTTCGACTTTGAAGGACCAACAGGTGTGGGCCTAGAGGCATTCACGGATGGGTCTGGTTTTGAAGAAAAGGTTGGATCGGATTTTGTGGTATTTTACTTTGGGTCGGAGATTCATTCTGGTGGTGCCAGACTTGGCAATGAAAATTCTGTTTTTCACGCTGAGATGACAGCTTTGGGTATGACATTGGACTGGCTAAAAGTATATCAAGGGAGGGATGCATTTAACATCTATAGCGACTCGCTATCGTCCCTCCATTCCCTATCAGACTCGAATAGTCATAACAGCTTGGTTCTGAAAGAAAAGGGCCTATACCTGGAGGTCTCGAATGACCGGGTGGTGCACTTGTACTATGTCAGGGCCCATCAGGGTACGGATGGAAACGAAAGAGCGGATGAACTGGCAAAGGAAGCTACGAGTTTACTAGAGCCAACGCTTGACCTACCAAGACCTAGGTCGCACCTACTAAAGGTGTTACGTGAAGAACCTCTGAAGGCATGGCAAACAAGATGGGAAACATGTGAGGTTAGCCGGCAGACTTTTTAATTCTGTGGCTCTATGGCTGAAAGGATGGTTGTGGGCAACCCAACCATCACCCAAGTTGCGACTGGACATGGACGTGTGCCGGAGTACCTTCATAAAAGAGGGTACCCGATAAGTGATTTACGTCGCTCATGCAATGCAATTGGAGACTGTCTCCATAATGTCCTGCACTGTAATCGGACATCCGATGAACGGAGCAAACTGGTGTACGATAGTGAAAACTTGAGTACCATCCTGACCGGCGTAATTGGTCGATTCTGCAAAGAATCATGTCCATAGCGTCGGATGACATTCCAATGATGGAATACCAGAGAGCACCGGAGGGCGGGACGGCAGATATCTGGGAGATAGAGAATTAACTTAAAGGATTTAACGGTTCGATTAAGTCACCGACTAGCAGCAATGGTTCTGAAAGACAAATCTTTCAATAAGGTGCAGTCAATCCAAGAACGTGTACCGTTCTCAAAAGGCGAATTTTCTCGCATCATAAAGAGGGACCTGCTAAGGTTCCGTCGAGCTATTACCGACGTGGTTGGCTCACGAAGTGGTTGGCATGAGGTTCTGTCAAGTTCAGGGCACTTTAGGAGTAAAAACCTCGGCTTCTGGCACTATGCCTGGTCAACTCGATTCCCTAATGTCCCCCTAGTGTCCTGATGAATATGTCATGGGCAACAGGTACTGTTCCAGAAATATGGAAATCATCCATTGTAATTGAAATTTTGAAACCGGAAAAAATGTCTAAACTTGTTTCATCTTATCATCCTATATCCTTGATTGGTGTTATATGTAAGTTAATGGAAAGAATGTGGATATATTTATAAATCTCTTCAAAATCAATGTCTTATTTTCACTTTAATGATCGTGTATATTTGCCAAATCGAGGCTGTGATAGCATATTATCCATCCTTCGTCATCACATAATTTCACCCAGATCAAGAAAATTCGTTGTTTTGGTTGCAGTGGATTTTACCCAGTTCTAAGTTTCAGTATGGTCATACGGCCTAATCTATAAATACCTGCAAGCAAACATCAAAGGAAATGCTGCACTTTGGATTCGAGCATTTATCATAACCAGTTATTTTCAAGTACACAGTGGAGATATAAACTCTGTCAGTTACCTCTTACAAAATAGTGTGTTATCTCCGTTCCTGTTCTCTGTGTTTATGGCAGACATCTACGATATACTTTCTCCCGAAATCAAATCTTTCATATACGCAGACAATATATTTCTCTAATCATTTAATTTGGAAAAACTTCAGCTAAAACTAACATCAGCACTTGGAATATCGCAAAACTTGTGTCAAGATTGGAAGATCTCTATCGACCCACAAAAATGCTCTGTTATTAACTTTTCAACACCAACCTAATTTCAACATGTTCATCAATAATCATCCTATTTACAGAAGTAAGAATATTCAAATATTGGAATGGAATTTTTCGCACAATTTGTCTTTTCGCCATTATTTTTATGAAAAGAAAAGCGGTATCAAAAACGTTGAATACTTTAAAAGGCATTGCAGGAAATAGATAGGGTCAATCAAATTGTGAAGTCTTTATTGTCTCCTGTCTAAATTATAACTGTCACGTATTTGCTTCAGCATGCCTAACTGATCGAAAGCTCTTTCAAACTGTAAATCACACTGCTTTGGGAATTGCAACTGGTCTTTCTAAATGAACCAACATACTGATTCTTCTACAAGAAGCCGGTGTAACTTATATTCACTCCAAACATGCTATTACTCTCCTTAAAGTTTTACATTGGGAGCTTCAGCAAAGCATCACCATCCCCTTGTGCCTCAATTTAGAAGAAGATGAAATACAATCAAGTTAACCGTAATCCTCCTCTGTCTATCAGACCTAGAAGGTGGCTCAACCAGCAAGGAATTAATACATCGCGTATATTAAAAGTTTGAACAGATTGATCAGAAATGTCTACAAAAATTTCCATTTGTAGCTCGGGTCTTCCTTTTCAGACTAAATCATTGCCAAATGATGTTATTCATAATCTATTTCACCAGGTTTGCGAATCCTAATTCTGGAAAAATACGCTGATTTTTACTGATGCTTCCAAACGGGGACCAAACATGGGTAGTTTAATTTTACGAATATTATCTTAATAACAAAAATAATTAGTTCCATGAACTCAATTTTCTCAGCCGGGGGAAGCCATGAAGCACTACTTATGGCAGTATCTAAAATCTGCGATGCTCCAAAGAACTATCACTTTCACAGATTCTTTTTCTTGCATTTCAGCTCTCTGTTCCAGGATATTCCCAAATAATATCCAACTGCTTTGATCACAAAAATTCTGTACTCTATATAAAAATATTGGCTAATACAGTTAGTTTGGTTCCCTGGACATTCAGGGATTACGGGCAATGTAATCGCTGACTCGTTGGCCAAAACTATAGCTAAGAATCAATGCGCTTTAAGATCTATTTCTCCTTAGCATCTGGGGCAACACAATTGGGAACTTTTCCCAAAAGAAACATTTAACCAATTGAAAAATTGTAAATGCGCTGAAGCATTCTTTCATCTCCCATATGTTAAAAAAAATCATAGGCCACTAACGAAATCCCGATTAGACGATGTATGGTTGCCCAGAGCTAGAACATGATCCTTCTCTACCTATTTGCTTCTATTATATTTAATCTGTGGGATAAGGGCCGCTGTCAAGGTAGAGATCCTGAAAATCTAGATGATATTTTTCTAGACTTGCCATTATGAGGACTTGAGAAACAAACTAAGGAAAAGATTAGGAACAGGAGTGTCATCGTTTTTTCTTGGTTATTTTAATTAACTTCAAATCCGAAAAATAAAATTCTTGCTTGCTGCAAATTTTTGCGACTTGCTAAAAGGTTTTAATCTTTAAGATATAAAAAGTGAAAATTTGTTACTTTCAACAGATTTTGTGAATTAGCCTTATCTACTTTATTTCAACGCATGTCTTAGTTCCCGCCGATTGATATAAAGTCTTAAATTGTCTTATCGTAAACAACGTAAATTAATTATAATTCCTCTCCAGTTATCTTCTTCAATATAAGATACAAATATTTTAGCATAGAGTTACAAAAGTGTCCGACATAACCTACCTACCTAATTGTACGCAAATTCTTTTACTGGTCAAGTTAATCTCGGTGTTGTATTGAATTTGATTTGAAAAAAGAAATATTGAAAAACGCGTGAAACTAAAGTCTTAGTTCCGATTCCATTCATTCCAAATAGAAGTTTCACTCTCGTTTCATTGAAGACGTATGATTTTTTATAATAGTTATATGACATGGTTAATTAAGAAAAAAGTTTTTAAAAAGAAATTTAACAAGATTAAGTGGTATAATTAATCATGAAATTATTGATTCGGATGAAGCAAACGTTGATTTATTAAATAAGAAACTCAAAAATTTAACTAATGAAATATCGACTTTTTTTCAATGATATATATATATTCCATGTGAAGAAAATTATTTTGAAACATACAATGAAGAATTTCAAACACTTCAAAATAATTTAGATGAAATTTATTTGATTTTAGAAATCAGAAATCGTAACAATGCTCTCGCAATACTATTACTTTAAGTTCGTCAACTGACACCAATACACAATTTATGGATGCAAAATTATCTCAATTATTATTACCGACATTTAATGATAATGCAGAAGAATGGCTTTCATGTTCGTACTTGTAGCAGCAGCGCGGAAACGCTTATGCAGATTGCACGTATGTAGACGTTTTGCTGCCGACAGCACGCACGTCAGAAGCTCCGCCTCCAGCACGTACCCAAGAATGGAGTATAAATAGTTTGCTGCAATTCCTCCAACGAACCAGCTAGTTCCAACCCATGGTCAGGTCTCCACCGATAGAAAGATCATGGAAAATGCTAATTAAAAAAAGGACTTCCAGCAAACAAACTGGAAAATAAAAACTCGCCAAAAAACCTGAACTTTCTAGTTATGAAAACCTATCCATGGGCAACAATGACAACAACAGTTATTGTCATTATATTTAGTTAATATAGTGACAATAACTGTACTGATAAACTTAGTTATAACCTTCCCCTTGTAAACCATTCTGAATTTTAAAAATGTATCCCCATTGATAATTCTAACAATGAGTATAATAATGATATTAATGACTATGCCAACCTTCTAACAGCAGCATAAATATCTCTAAACAACCCTGTAAATCGCACCATTTCTAACAATAATTGTAACTCAAAAAACACTGTTAGACGTCGCAAAAAAGAATTTCATTGACAAGGATAGATTTATCCACCCCAAAAAAGTTGCTATCAGCACCTCCCCCCCCCCTACCGATCAAAACATCAACAATACTTTCAATTGTCTATTAACATACTCGGAAGCAACGAACGCAATTATTGAAAATACTGAAGGCATTAGCGCTGACTAACCAATTCGAATCCCCCCTCCTTCCTGTATTTGTCAAATTTACAGAAAATTACGCTAAATTAATCGAAATCATTAACCTCTTCGTGACGGGTGAATCATATATGCATATCGTACTGACGCAATTGAGGGTCGGGTTCACAAGTGCACTCCTGAAGAACTAGCCTAGAGGACGGGCTGTTCAGACATGCATTTTAAGTTTGAAAAATTTTTAATAGCCACTAGATGGCACTCTGTGTCCATTACATTTAAACTGAATGTAGTTTTAGTGTTCTGAATTTCAGATTGCTTTTATTCTGGCTGTTTTTTGTATTTTGTTTGTCAGCTGTGGCTGGGGAGGGGGGGAAGTCGTAATGTAAACGCACCTCGGCTCTAACTTTCCACGTGATATAAGCATTCTCGCTTCTGATAGCTCTCCGAACACTTTTTTTCGTATTTTTTTTTTCTCTACTATGTGGGGTCTTTTAGGGTTTTAGCACCTGTTTTGTTAGTTTGTATTGCTTTCGGATATATTTTGCTCACTTCTCTTGTTATTTCGGAAAGCCTGGACTCTAGATTATTATGGCGTGGAAGCGTTATTTATCAGAGGATGAATATACTCGTATGATAAATGAACCAACTAGCGATATAGATGAAAGTGATGATTCATTTTTTGAAGAGTTAGAAAGTGATATTTCTAACGATTCTGACACGGACATTTGCAACGTAGGACTTTGCGCTTCTTCCTACTTCGAGATTTTCCACTCACAGTCTTCATTTTAAATTTTATAATTTCTTTTTGTAAATAACCCTTGTAGTATATTTTTCATTAATGTGAAAGTATATTAATGTGTTTTGTCAATTAAAAGTTTAGAATTGGAACAGCAATTTCAAAAATTATTTCTCAAAAATTATTTAACAAACAAACTATTCTTATGTATTTTCTTATAAATTGAAGAAAAACATTATTAAAGTCTAGTTTTAATGCTATAAGACAGATTACGTAACAATCTAAAATACTACCAAAAATTACGGGGGTAGGACTTAAACTTAATTATTTGCGATTTTTTTTCTAACATTAGGCCTAGTGGAGCAAAACCAGTGTCCTGTAGCGTAATTCCTTTCACTTCCGCTTCGTCCTGAGCGCGCGTTTTCAACAAAGGCGCCCCGTCCTGAAAAGGTTAAGGAAACATCACGAAGTATTAAAGATCTAAAAATAAAGTTAAATGGTGAATACCTAAAAATGTTTGCATCTACCCTGAAAGCTCACCGGAGCACTTACAAAATATCTAAACAGAAACAATATTGAATGTTTAATAATTATTAGTAAAAAAAGATAGACCACTCAAAGTAGTAGTCAAAGGAATTCCCCCCCCCCCAACTTTGATGCCGAGGATATTGCAGAGGAGCTGACCGATTGCGGGTTCGATGTCGAAAGCGTTTTGCAGTTATGAAAATAAATAGAAGAAAAAAACTATCCCCTGCTTTTTAGTCGCAATTAAAAAACCAACGGACTAAAAAAAATATGTGAAACTAAATACCTGTGCCAACTGGCAGTCAAAGTCGAACAATATGAAAATCAACCCCCTCCAATAATGGAACTGCCAAAGCTACGGCCACAGTTCTTCAGTTTGCCACCTTAGGCCTAATTTTGTGAAATGCGGCTAGTAGCACACCACTAAAGATTGTCCCCAGGACTTCCTTGAAGAACCAAAATGCTGCAACTGTGGCGGATCACACACTGCATCCTATGCAAACTATCCAAAAAGTCCAATTAAGAAACAGCTCCGAGCTCAAGCTCGAACTTTCCATACTCAAGCCAATCTAACCAGGCCAAAAGTATCATAAGCCAGCGCTGCCCCTTCCAATGCCGCCCCAATGTACTCAGAACCAACCAAACGCAACCTACAGCACCAAATGCGAAACAACTACTTACCAACCAACCATCAATTCCAACCAAACTACATAGGATTATATTATTAGCCACCGAGCTCAAACAACAAAATATTTGAGGCCTTCCTAAATCTGGCAAGCTTCCTCCCAATTATGTAAAAACAATCTAACCCTATTGATAAACTCCATACACTATTGAAAGCCATGAGCACAAGCACAACAAGAGCCATGCCTCATATAATTAAAAATCTCAAAACTATTTCATAGAATGCCAACGGTGTGAGGAATAAATCAACTGAATTAGCCTATTTTGTAAGTGATCACAACCCTGACATTATACTCATACAGAAACCCATCTGCTCCCTTCACACCCTCTGAATTTCTTAACACATTGACTGCCAGTCTCTAGAGATGGGGTTGATAGTTAATGCCTTGACATCGAAGTAGATTGTACCCAGAAGCCAACATACTAATAATTGGAAATATAATTTAAAATTGTTAATGAAATATTATTTTATATCTGTAAATTAAATATTTACAGATAGTTTCTAATCATATCTCCATGCCAATACCAGCAGAAATACCCTACAAGCATTGCCAGATAAACTAGAGAATAAATAATCAAAAGTGGATTCCGCACCAGCGCGTGACTGGCTACTAAGACATTACCAAATATCACGCGCTGGCGCGTGATTGGCTCTTCAGCAATATCACCACGCGTGATATGCAATTAATGTCTTAAATTATAAAACATACAGAAATGATTGACCATGCACTAGAATAAGAGGTGGAACCAAAAAATCAATAGCCCATTCCCCCGCCCCGAACACACGACTCACTCACAGTAAGGCAACAACTATTTTTATCAACCCCAAAATTACCTACGAATTGACCATCACTAGTTACTACACAACACTCAGTAACGACATTATGTTTACCATCGATATCAATAACTTCTTAGCATCCGTCATCTCAAACATTATTGCTGGTGATTTCAATGCAAAACACCTTGTCTGGAACTGTGCCTACAACAACCCAAAAAGTAAAGCACTCCTCTCACCCATTAACAACTCAAACATCAACATCTATAGCCCAGATCAGCCCACCTACTACGACCATACATGCGGAAATTTTATCGATCGTTTCATCACCCGCAATATATGCCACTCACAACTTATCAAAACTATAATTGACCTCTCCTCGGACCATTACCCCATCATGGCCACCTTCCCTCTTAACAACAGTATACAACTCCCCACAATTATTAATTGGAAAAAATTCACCTCAATAATCAACAACAACCCCCTAACGTATAACCCAAATATTACAAATGCTGACGAAAAACTTTACAAATTTAATATCTTCTGCTACACTAAATAGGTCCTCCTCAGCCCCTAGCAACTCCTCTACACCTCTTTTCCACCACATCAAAAAACTTATTATGGAGAGAAACAATTTCAGAAAAATTCATAACCGCATTGGCGACCCAATCACCAAAACTCATTAACAAGATAAAGAATTTATTACCAATAAATTAAAAGTGCATACCAACAAAAAATAGGCTGAATACCTTGAAAACCTCGTAACCAATGATAACTCAATTTGGAAGGCCACTGAAACTATAAAAAGCACAAAACATCCAATTAAATACCTCATTGGTGAAAATAAAATTGCTTATAATAACGATGATAAGGCCAAGGAGCTTTCAAAAGGATATGAGGAACAATTCTCTCCCAACCCCTTTGACATGTCCAACAACGGGCACATAACAGACTGCGTCAGCAGTTATCTGAACACCCCGCAGCACGCACATTACGAAGAAATCAAACCATCTGAAATTCTAGACATTGTATTTGAACTCAAATTCCTAAAAAGCCAAGGCACGATGGGATAATGAATTTTGCGATTAGAAAACTCCCTATGATAGCCCTCTTTGAAATCACTGAAATAATTAAAGAAATCATTAATAAGGCATATTTCCTCAATATATGGAAAAAAGCTATCATTGTTCCTATCCACAATTCTGAAAAGAACACCCACTTATCAACCAATTACCGCCCTATATCCCTCCTTCGAACATAGGGCAAAATTGAGGAACAAAAATTATCCATAATTGACTTGAGTTACACGAAAAAACCAACAATCTTATCATCCCCCAACAAATAGGCTGTAGAAGGAAAATGTTTACCTCGCACCAACTTTTCAGGTTAGTCGACCAAGCAGCACAACCAATCACTCAGAAATCTTTTACAGCAGGTCTTTTCCTAGATATTGGGAAAGCATTTGACAAGGTCTGGTTTGACGGGTTATTTACAAACTCATTTTCTACAAATTACCTCAGACACTTGTCAAACTCATTAATGATTATATAGGGCACCGCATTTTTCAAGTCCAAGTCGAAAACTCCCTCTCTACTGCCCACCCCATCAAGGCTGGTGTTCCCCTAGGCTCTCTTTAGGGGTTATTTCTATTTCTCCTTTATATTAATGATATCCTCCTTCATCCCCCAACCTACTATGTTTCTTCACTGATGACATAGCCATAGCTAGCCATGGTAGACATTTTCTCATGGTGCACAATAACCTCTCTTCTCATAAGCTTATCGAAAAATGGTTCGCCATGTGGAAAATTAAGATCAACACGAATAAAAGTATTGCTATACTTTTCACTAGGTCCACTGCTGTGTGGCTACCACCCCATCAAACTTCCTAATCAACCAATCCCATGCCGCAAAAAAAAACTTTTTAAGGACTAACTCTGGACAGCAAACTAACCTGGAAGCCCCACATCATCGAAATCAAAAAGATATTTATCGCAGCTAAGACGAAACTCTACCCCCTTGTTAGTAAAATCTCCCTGTTTTCTATTCACAATAAACTTCTAATCTATAGGACCAATTATTACATACGCTTGCCAAATTTGGGGAGGCACTGCAATTTCGAATTACTAGAAGCTGAGCAGAATAAGATACTTAGACAGATCACTAACTCACTCTACTAAGTCAGAAACGAAATAATTAGAAAGTCATTTAAAATCACCACCCTGGAGAAATTTGTTCAAAAACTTTCTTTCAAATTTTACGAAGATATCACTAAATCTCATAATCCCCTCATCAATTCCATGCCCTCCATTAATATTTATGTTAAAGAAAATTTCAATCGACCTAAAGGTGTCCTAAAGTTGTCGCCATCATCAACCAATAAAATTTCCCGTAATTTAGGAATTCTCATGAGCCCCCCCCCTCCTTTTGCTAAAATAAGTTTTTTATTTTATTAATGCGGGCTTTCCACGTAAGTCTATTGTCCAGTGTTAGGCCGAGATAGACTACTTTGTTTATCCACGGGATTGTTACTCCACCTAGATTAATTTGGGGAGGGCGGGTCTTTTTTCTGGTAAACATTATAGCTTGGGTTTTGTTGATATTCAATTTTATTTTCCACTTTTGAAGCCACCCCTCTATGGCCGTCAAGTGTTCTGTGAGATTTTCATGTATTTTACTAAAATAGATATTAGTGGAGAGAATGGCAGTGTCATCCGCAAACAGGTAAAGCATAGTCCTGCGATGCTTGGGGATATCATTTATATAAATATTAAAAAGGAATGAACCCAGCAGTGATCCCGGGAGGACACCTGCATAAATGGGTCTTTCAGAAGAGTAGTTATTATCAAACCTTACGGTAAAGGTTCGATTAGTTAAGTAATTTTTAATTAATTTTATCAGATAGTTGGGGAAATTATAACTGATCAATTTGTATATGAACCCTGTATGCCACACCCGATCAAATGCTTTCTCGATATAAAAAAATATCCCTCTGGTCGATTTACGCCTGGAGAGACTTTTTGTTATTTTTTCAGTGGCTCTATGAACTTTCTGAATCCAAATTGACCAAGTAAAATTATTTGGTTGTCAGTTTCAAAGTTGTTAAATATATTCAGAATAATTTTTTATGTTATTTTTGCCATTGTAGGGAGAAGGGAAATAGGCCTGTAATTGGCAGGGTTTTTTCTCGACTTTCCCTGTTTGTGTATGGGAATGATCACTGCTTTTTTCCACTGTTTGGGAAAATACCCAAGTGACAGAATATCATTTATGATGTTTGAAAGGTAGCAGATTGCAATTACAGGTAATTGCTTCATAATTTTGTTTGTCACCTGGTCATGCCCAGGACTTTTCTTGTTTTTGAGATTAATGATAATCTCCTCCACTTCAGAAGCAGGTACGTCACCAGTGTCAGGTTTAGGTTGTTTAATCTGAAGGTATGTATCAACGGCCACCCTAACCTTAGTATCATTATCAGGGTTAGATATGGCGTTGGGTACAAATTGTGCCTCCAGGCACCTAGCGATGCACTCAGCTTTTTCCGAGGAGGAGACTGCAATTTTACTATCGTCAATGAGTGGGGGGAGAGTGTCTCTTTTTCTTTGTATTATTGACTGCTCTCCAGAATGATCCATCCTTTAGATTTAAATTGGTAATATAATTAGTCCAGCTTTTCTGGTTGTATTCGTAAATTTCATTTTTAATGACTCTTTGAAGAAAATTGATTTGGTTTTTTAAAGTGGGGGATCTTTGCCTATGATAACATTTTCTTAATTTGTTTCTTACTTTTATGTGGTTAAGTATATCGGAGGGTAGGAAATCAGTGTGATTAACGTTATGAATAATTTTGCTGTTGTTAAGTGCATTTTTAATAACTTCGGTAATATTGCCCACTTTGGACTATTTGATGTGTAGAAACAGCTGGTTTAAAACTTTCATGAGCAATTTTTCTGTTGATTTCATGTCTAAATTTCGACCAATTATGTATTATTTTCTGATTTTCTTGATTTTCTGCCTGGGAGTTTGAGAAGTAGATTAGGACGGGATAGTGGTCGGACTGGAGGTCTTCCATGGTTGTGATTTTAGTTGGAGGTAGGACCCCCTGGAGAGCAAAAGGTCAATAAAGTTACCAAATTACCGGCCATAGTGCGTTGGTTTGTCAGGACGAAATATTTGAAATTCTGAGTTTTGTATGAACGTGTTGATAACCCTACCAGGAGTATTTTTATAGTTGCAACCCCAGTTATGATGTTTTGCGTTAAGGTCACCTGCCAAAATTATTTTGTGATTGATAGAGGTAATATTTTCTATATCCATGACAATATTTGCTTTAGCGTTTGGAGGGATGTATAGTGAGATTAGAGAAATATCTCCGGTATCAGGGTAGTGGAGGTTAACAACAATTGCCTCCATGAAATAAAGTCTAGGGGTGGGGATGGAGGAGTTGCTTATTGCAGTTTTAATTATTATGGCCGTACCGCCTTGTGCTTGAGCACGATCGTTTCTATAGACTGAATAATTTGAATATTAAGTTTATTATTTTTTGAAAGATTTGTTTCTTGAAGGAATACTATATCAATATTATTTTTAAAAATAAAGTTTTTAAATTTAGTAAGTTTGGCAAGGATACATTCCTCATCATCATTTTGAGGTTATTAAATTTTTTATTTATCATTATTGGATTCAGTTATGCTTAGGGCTTTCAGTAAAATATTTAGTTTATCGGTAGGGTGGATGGCTTTTTCCAGAATGGGGACTGCACTGAGTAGGGCAGGATATTCTCTAAAAATAATATTAATTTCTTTTATAAGTTTGAGAATTACACTTATATTGTCTAAGTTTTCAATTTCAGTTAAGGGGTTAGTGGTAGGAGCAGAGTATGTTTTAGGTTGCTGGGGGATGCTCTGTGCAGTTGCCTGGGCAAATGTAACGTTATTTTTTTATAAGTTTAGTAGGCATGACTGTTGATTGTTGAGATTTTTTATTTTTATTTAGGGGGTAGCTGGGGCAGCCTCCATATGATGCTGTGTGACTATTGCCACAATTTGCACATTTAGGTTTTTCGAGATTTTTTATGTGGGCAAATCCTGGAAGGGTATTTTTCACCACATTTGACACAATTTGTCTGAAGATGGCATATGGACGAGTTATGTCCAAAGGCCTGGCAATTACAGAATTGCACAGGCCTGTTGTTGATGTATTTTTAGACTTTTACAATTACATGTAATTTTTCGTTAATTTCGTATATTTTATTAGCTATCTCGTTATTGTTTTAGGTGATTAAGAAACATGGTATGGGTTCCTTGACTAATCAACGCTACTGCAGCCACGTCAAAACCTCTTTCAGTTAATTCATCTTTTATTAGTTCTACAGGAGTAGAGCTAGGTAAACCTTTAAATACCACTTTGAGTGGTTTTTCATGACGATTTTTTATAACAAGGCATTCAATATTGCTATCAGTTAGGTGCCTTGTGATTAATCGATGAGTTTCAGATGAGGTTTGGAGAATTTGAACACTCACCCGAGAGCTTGGCAGTAAGAATTTTGTCAAAATTTTGCTTAAAATTTGAAATTGTCTCATTAAAATTTTTTTCTAGTTTAATAAGTATTGGTGGAGTAACATTCTTATGCACTTTATTGATTTCTGATTGGGAGTTAGTTGCATTGTCATCTTTGTTAACCATATTCTGTAGGGGGGAATATTTATTTACAGTATCAGTCCGAGGTGTTTTAATTGAGGCGGTGTTTTTGGGTTTCACAAATTCTTCTTCATCACTGGCCGAAACTAGTGCTCTTTTGTTTTTTCATGACATTAGACACGCTTACGCCAGCACTAGTGGATGGCATTTGTGAATCATGGTACGAAACAGATATAGCATTATGATTACTAGAGTTATTCATATCAAAATTATTATTTACATTTAAGAATTTAGGGAGGCCTGGGCCAGCACTTATAGACTGAATATGTGGGTCGATATAGGAACCCATGGTGTTAATTGTATTACCAGGATTATTTTCAATATTAACATCATCCATATCAACAACATTATTGAATACAGAAGAATTATTAGATACATTATTTAGCAACACAGAATTTTCATATATATTTACAGAATTATTATAATTGATGTCATTTTGAGAATTATTTACAACACAATTTGAAATATTAACATTATCATTATCTATATCATCGTCAGTAGAAAAGATTGAGTTAATAGTTTTGTATCTAGAGTTAAGATCAGAGTCAAGGACTGACCATTTTGATTTGTTTTTAACCTTTTTTTGGACCTTTTCGGTCCCCTTAATACATTTAGATTTTGCTTTTTTAGATGAAGTACATAAACTACTATAATTATCAGATTCAGAATCAGTTGATAAATTATTGGCTATGCTATCATTTTTGTCATGCAAAGTACAATTAGATATTAAACAATGATCAAATTGAGAGCACTTACCTCGTAGTTTTTGGCTGCCTAAGAATGCCTGTTGATATAGCTGATTTTGGTAAATCCAAAGATCATTGACATAATAGTTCATATCACATGATTCTATTCCATTCATTATCCGTTTTTGAGTATTCGCTAATGTTTCCAATAATTCACTATTTTTCACTAAATCCTTTAGAGTGTTGCATCTTTCCAATTTTGTCACAGGAATACTGGGATCCAAAGATAGGAGTTGATCAAGATTAGGCACCGCATTTTTAATAGAACATTGGGCGATCACACTAATATTAGTCGAGTTAGGGTTAGTATCCACCATGTTGTCGGAGTTAACCCTATCGGGTATCATATTTAACAAAAGCACATTTTGAGATAACACTCGCTAGACCTGCAAAGGGCCTTTGCAGCCGGGCACATCACTTGAATCACTTAGCGGTGGAAATTCAGAATAATCCATAATGTCTGTAATTATTCTATCGGGCTGTGCATCAGGTTCACTACAGGTAATGATCGGCATAGAAGGTAGGAGACCCTCCGTGGGTCAATCGACGGCACCGCCGCCCTTTGCCATCGGCGGGAAAAAGGCTTGTAATGTTTTAAATGTTATTAATGATAAAAAAATGTAAAAAAAAAATAAATAAAAATTGGTTTCAAGTAACACAAAAATTAGGTCATTAATCACTAATATTTTGGCATTGTTTAAATTCCCGAACTTGCTAATTATCATTTACTCAATTTTGATTCATCATGAGGATGTAATTCTCAAATTTCTTACTGTGAACTTTCTTCACATTCGTAGTAACCAAACATTATGTCAAAGCTCTTCCTTATGCCCTCCTCCAAATTGTTAAACTAGGAGTCAGCTGACCCTTCCTGGATACTCCCAAACAAGTCTTGCCGACACTACAAGAACCAGCAAGCTGTCAAGGGGAAAGAACCAATCCAGCTTCCATTTTTTTCGAGAGATATTGTATTTTAACTTTTATAATAAATGTATTCCTCTTAATTTTATCATATGCAATCCATTAATGTGTGTAATCTACCTCTTGCTACAGTGGTGACCTGGACGTGATTTCCTACTGTAAATTGATTCTTTTTGATTATCTTTCAAAATAGTAGTGGTAGTCTCTTCAAATTTTCTTAAATTGATTCTTTGGGTTTGTGAGATTTTTAAATACTATCATGTTTTCTTAATGTCGTAAAAATAATTTTGGAACTCCTTTTGTTTTATTGATATTCTGAAATCTTATGTAAGATTTTTGAAGTTCTGTACTTTCATTTTGCATGTGTTTACACACTTTATTCGCATCAGTACTTATATAAATATCATTATGGCTGTGTCTGAGGCTGAAGGCACTAAATTATCTGAATTCGATATTTGCATTCCGCGCCCCTACGGTCTGACGTAACAACCCAGAAATTTGATTTTTGCAAATTGAATAGTCTTTTCAAGTTTCAAAAGTTACTGATGATCAAATTTAATACCACAGTGTTATTTCTGCTCTGGACTGTGTTTTAACTTTCATCAGGGATATATTGAAAAATCCTCCAAAAGAAAATTTGTGATTTACATTAAAGAAAAGCATCATTAAGCATTTTGCCAAAAAAGAAACTGTTGAATTATGATTAATTTTCCAAGAACTATCCCTAGATTATAATTAATTTTCCAAGCCATCCGAACTTCTGCATGAAATGCAGAACCTCCTATCCGGCCAAATCACTAATGAAGGTATCAGAGCTCAATGGCTTCTTCGGTTACCTGTTGACATGCAACAAATGTTTTCGGTGAGTTCGGAAACCCTAAGTGGCTTAGCACAGATAGCAAACAAAATATCAGAAATTTCTACTTCTACAGTATGCACACTTTCAAACAACTGTTCTTTATCTTGCCAAGACAACGTTCAAATTTTGAATGTTAAAATTGTTGAATTGTCCGATAAGGTAAATCATCTATCACAAGGACAATACCGCACTACAGACCACCACCGTTCTGTTTCACAATAAAGACCGCATTCAGGTTCCAGAGATAAAAATTTCAGAATCTGTTGGTATCATCATCGTTTTAAAAACTCAAGTGCAATCCTTCATGTGCATTTCGGGAAAACTAGACGACCCATCTGTTCTACTCATTTATTCAAGAGCAATGTCGATTCGAATAACTTGTCAGATGCTCAAACATTTCAATATTTAAAATGCTCTTGTAAATCTGATGCTCTTCCAATTGTTTACGCAATTCCTACAACACATTCAATTTATATAATAGCTTGGGATTTGTTTCAGGATAGATCTTGAAACAAAATATTTCTAATAACTACCCTAAGTGGCTTAGCACAGAATAATAGAAAAATAATTATCACTGCAACACATACTGCATACTTTCCTACTTCAATTATACAACTTGCAGATGTTATTTATGAAGGCAAATGATCTTTAAAATTTCGATCAAAAGTTAGATGGGTTTACAGATACATTGATTACTTACTTAATAGTCGGAAAATTAGATAAATATACTCGCATTGATATGAACTTCAATTAAATGGTGATGAATTAGAGACTATAAATAATTCACTTGTTTTTTTTAAAAGAACAGGTCTGAAAACTTCAAAACAGTAAAGTTAATTTTAATGAATTTAATAAACTAATTTCTAAAGTCACTTGTCCATTTTTAGAAATAAAATTGAATATTCTTATTGTAAGAAAAATCATAATCTGTGGAAGTTTACACAATTTTTAAAACTGCTTAGTTTCAAAAGATTTGAATTTGTAAAATCGAATAAATTGTACTTTATTTGTTCATTTAGTATGAATAATGTTAAATCATGTAAGGGTGAAAGTAAATGCAAATATTATAATAATAAGTATAATTCATTATTGCATTTTTCAAAATCAAATTATCCTTCTGCACATTCTATAACTAATAGTGAAAATAGTAAGCTACCTGAAGTCGTGCTACAGTATTTACTCCTCAGAATATAGTTTATCAACCTATTCTTAGTTTTTTCCAGTGAGATAAATTCTAATTTTATAAGTCATGAATAATAAAATCAAGAAGTTTTGTCATGTACTGCATTAGTTCGAGTTCGAAATTCTAGTGGACATGTTGTGCATTGTCTAGCTTTATTATATTCTGGGTCACAGGTTAATTTTATCACGGAGGGTTGTGTAGGGAATCTTGGTTTAAGTAGAAAAAGTGCTAAGCTTCAAATTTCCTGTTAGGAGTCACCTCATCGCAGACGAATGGAGTATTAGAACTGACTTTCGCTCTTCAGTTTCCCCATGAAAAGTCTTTCAAAACTTCAGTTTTCATCATGTATAAGGTTTATGGCAATTTACCATATAAATCACTGCCTCCAAGTGTAATTGTATATTTCAATGATTTAGTATTAGCATTCTTCCAGAATTATTCAAGTTATCGCCAATAAATATTCTTTTAGGAATAAATGTTTTCATGTCAGTAGTTTTGGGTGAACCAATTAAAAGAAATAAAGAACTTCCCACAGATTTTTGATCGAAATTAGGATGGATAGTTTTTGAAACAACATTATTCAATTCTGACCTGTGCCTTTACATATCTTTCAACAATATTATTTTAATTACTGATGAGATGATTAAAAAATTATTTGGTTGGAAACAGTTTTTGAGAACAACTCTTTCAAAATCAGAATTTAAATTTGAAGATCATTTTAAAACCACTCATTAAAGAGACAGCTCAAGTAGACAAGTAGTTAGGTTACACTTTAAGAAACTTTCATAAAAATTAAGCGATTGAAAAGTGGTACTCAAATGATTTTTTTTTAGAAAATAGGTTAGTTAACAAACCTGATATAGACAAATTGTACAAAGAATTGCCGCCCAACTTGTCAAGTGGTTAACAACAACATAATACAAAGAAGTGTACTTACCAATAGCTTCATGAAAATCTGTGGTACAAAAATGAATGAAGAAGATATTGTAACAGCAAAGGAATCTATCCAACAGAGAAATATATTGTACAAAGTAGAATGTAATTATCAGCCGAGAAAGACTGACCAAGTGTCTTGAGATAAATGAAGGCAAAGAAAAGTGGATGAATTTCAAAACAAGATTCAGGTAGTAATAATCTCATTGGTGGTCGGTCAAATCAAGCGTTTGAACAATGATGCTCTATGTCAGTCGAAGACTGACACCTACCATCACTGTTCAACGCTGTTACTGTTAGAGAAGGTGGAGTAGGTGTGTGTACTTGCTATTCTGCAGCATGCGAGCAGTTCATTTTGGGATTACTGGACGGCAACATTCATCACTTACTGTCTACCTACATTAGGTATTCAATAGTTTTTCTTGTGTTACATTTGCTTTGCACGTTCAGGTAGTGTTGAAGATTTCCATTGCGGAGAAGTGTTTTTGAAGAGTGAATTCAAGAATAACGATATCTTAACATGTTATGACGGAAATAACTTGGTATTACCTTTCGAACAAATTTCTTTAATGTAAGGTGTTAATTAATAATGATAATATGGGTATTCTTTAAATAGGCAAACTCAGCAGTTGACATTAATTCCTCAGTATTGAATATAGAGGAATTTTCAGAAACTTGCTTGATATGCATTATAAAGCATGAAAAAGCAAAACTGAATAGTACCTTCATTTTCTACAGTCCACCCATAATAAGCAAAGTTTTCGATTATTGTAGAATGTGTCAATGGGTAGTGGATATGGAAAACGAATGAAAGTAAGTGATTGCGAAAAACCAAAATTTAACATTTTTTTATTTTAAGTATGACGTTTATATTAATTGTAATTCTTGTTATCTGTTTGAGTGAGGCGAAGCGCTATCCCTCTTCGCTTGTTATGCGCCAAGAATGCGGAGACGATGTTGTTGGTTAGTATAATTTTCGTATCTGTTGAGAGCAGTTGAATTCATATCAATCGCAGTTTTTATTCATTTTACTCAATTGCGATTTTTTAATAATATAAGAATTAAAATAAAATACAGTTGTAAAAAAAAAGTAAAAAAGGTACTACGCATTTCATTCCGCACTTTTAGCATACATATAAGAATTCAGCCCTCAAACGGTTATAATTGAAAGCAAAGCAACTGAGAATCAATGTGTTCACTTTTGCCAAGTTTTTATTAAATTTGATAATTTCTTCACAAAGCTTGTTATGAATTAAATTTAGTGGAAATGGAATAATCACTAAACACGTAAAATTTTTGCTTCTGTGAATTTTACAAATACATTGCATTTTGTTAAATAGAAATAAAAACTCTAAAGCTATTTTCTAAAAATAATTAACATTTATGAATGTTATCGCTTTCATTCATTTTTTATTTTATTTTTTTATCATGCTATTTAATCAAATATTTCTCAGGTCTTCTTACAACATTTTTCAATTAATGACGCTTCAGTCATACTTACCTATATAATTTTAATGTGGAATAGTTTTATTTTATAACATTTAAAATCTAACAACTTTTACTGTCATCATACTTTAAAATGAGAAATGATTAGAATGAAATAGTGCTGATAAATGTACGCTTTAAGGAAAAAATTTTATTTATTGTAATATGATTTCTATTTTTCTCTTCTGCATTTATCTCTCAAATTTCGGTATTATTAATAGATATATAGTCAAAGAAATTTGCTATTCAATTTCTTTTAAATCAGAAATATTAGTTGATTAGACCTATACATAATTTATATTTAATTGCAATAAAATTTGTAAAATAAATGTTAATGTTATAAATGTCAAAATCAATAACTGTTATAAATGTTAATCAATGAAATAAATATTAATTTAAAAAAATATAGTTGCACAAATTTTTCAAATTTCTGAATTCATTATAGACAATTTCTACATGTTGCAACACGAGCGTATTTTGCAAGGACGAGATAATGTTAGAACTGTGATGACGTTATAAGTTTCATATTCATGATCCCACCGTTATCAACAAGTGACACACCCACTTCAAAATAGTCTCGAAGTCTTACACGAACTCATGACGTCATGAGAGAGAAAGCAAAATCATCACATGAAAGGATTGAAAAGCCTTAAAATCCCCGTCGTAAATTTGGTTTTTTTATATATACTATTAGTAATCAGTTTGGTTGTTATTGAAGGATTTTTTAATAAATTTGTATAACATTTTATATAAGATTTTTATAACTTGCACTCAGTGGGATTAAAGGGATTCTAATATTTGCTTTCAAGAAAGCAAATATTTCCCTTTAAATAATAGAATCTTTAATACAACTAAATACAACTATTTAACATAACTAATACAACAATTTTAAAAAATCACATTTTGCCCCACAGTTAGATATGCACAGGGAACCAAGAAATAATAATTATAAGTGTATATTTATGAGTTTGTATCAAAATTGATGCTATATTAACCTTCCTAATGAATAACCCCTATAATATTGGCAGTTCACAAGAAATATAATTCGATTTAGATGAGATGGAATGCAAAAACGCCCAGAGACATTTGTTTTTTAGTGAATGTATAAATTTGCATTCGCATTAAAACAAAGTTATGTAAGTTTACTTAAAAAAATGAGTTAATTAGAATAATTTCAATTATTATACACTTCTAATTTTATTATCTCCTAAATCAGTGAAAAAATAATTTTTAATTCTGAACTTATTTTCTCATTAGTTATATAATATATACTATTTGACATAATTGAATACAAAATATTTCCAGACATATTCTTTCATTATAATTTTCATATCATATATGAATAGTATATATATATTTTATTAAATCTATTTTATTGTAATTATTTAATATAATATATTTGATGTAAATTTCAAATTTTTATCCTTAAATGATTTAATTACCAAAATGATAATATTTTGTATTGAAAGATGCTTCATAATAGCTCTATAATATCAGCATTTTAGAAACTTATCTATTATAACATAATTTTACAAAAACTATTCTATATAAATATAGTTTGTAAATGATAACGAAAATGAGCTAAAACAAAATTTAAGAGAAAAGATATTAAGGTACGACCACATGACTAAAAAAAGGGATAAAAAGCTGAAAAAAATATTAATAATTTCGTGCCGTACAAATGCACAAAGCGAAACATTTTGAATGGAAAGTCTAGATTTGATTTTAGAATTGCGCGGGATAGAGCGAAAAATAAAAGTACTATCGGGATAAAAACAATTTCAGAGCATTTGCCTCATGGGAAAGAATTTTCCCACGCCATCCGGATTCGTTGGAATTCTTTCCGAAAAAGCCTTCTGTTTATTTTTGAGCGAAAAATTTTGCGTTAGTATTCTTATTTTCGGTCAAGCACGTGAGAAGATTGTCCAGCAGACTTCGTTGAAATTGGTTTTTCTGTGTGAAAAATTTCAGGAAACTGTTCTTCGCATCTTGGTGCGAAATGTACAAACTGTATAACAAATTTCTTTCACTTTAAAATTGAACATTTTACGTTTTATATAGGAACCGGACTTCATTTGAACTTCCACGTTTATTTTAAAATCTTGACTGTGGAAAGGATCAACTGATGAGTGATAAATAATACACTATTTAAACCATTAAGAATTGAACTTATATAGATCGTGTGAAACCTTTCATCTGTTGTGCTACGAAGATTTGTTATGGAGCATCGATATTTATCCTATAAACATTGTTTATGAAACTCTCTGGAACATGTGAATCAAACAAGAAACGTTTTATTTTTCAATTTAGAGAACTTTTTAAAAATTATATATCCATTTACATTAAGACAGAATTTCAAGGAATTAAGGTTTAAAACGAAGTTATATAGAAATATAATTTTTATGATGTGAAATGTAACATCTATATAAACGCAAATACTTATATATATATATGTAGGATACAAAATCATAACCAGATGTCACTAGTTGCTAGAGAGCTTCGCGCATGCTCCCAGAGAGTAGATAATACTCATCGACACTAGTTGAACATTACATAGTAATACAATAAGAGAGGCTTACTTTTGCTTCGCGGAGGCGAGCAGGTGTTCCACAGACCATTGTCTTTATGTTATGCTGCTTACTAGTGCGAGAAGGTATTACATCAATATACATTTCTTCTTGTATTGTTTAGTGATTTCTACTGATACACTATACAAATTTATGGGGGCTGGCTGCGATTGAAATCATTCTGCAATTGAAAATATCAGAAAAGATATTACATGAATTAATATCAAACTGTGATTAAAGTGATATTAAGTGGATTAAAATTACCTGAGAAGAAGTCTACAGCCTCAGCTTACCTGCAACTACCAAGGAAAAGTTCTTTTACCTGTTTTCATTATAATTCGTTGTTTTTATAAAAAATGAGTAATTTTCTTAATATAAATATTCTAGTGATAAGAACTATTGCAGATGAATTAGGTTTAAATATTCCGGTGGATGATTAAGTTATACAGATTAAAACTTTCAACTAAAGTTCGGATATTTTAAAAAATAATCCCGAATTTGTGAAAGACATTGTTATATTGATCACAAATAACCAATCGAATAAAATATCTCGAATTAAATTAGCTGAAATTGAAGTAGAAACTGTACAAAATTTAAAGTTGCTAGCAGGCAGGGAAAATGCGAATCTTTTTCAGAGAACGATTTTGAATCAGTGTAGAAAGATTATAGTAGATTTGATAATATTCTATCTATCTATTATATAAGGCTATAAGCTCTGCATTTATATCTATTCCCGAAAGGCTATAAGCTCTGAATTTGTTTTTTCAGTCCCTTGAAAAAGCTTTTAGCACGAACAATGTCCCATTTAACTTAAAATCAGAAGTTTTGATTAACTTATGAGGTGATAAATATGACAATGTTTAGGCTTATGCTATGAAGCGAAATTTTCTAACTATGATGTATTATAAGCTTTAATTTTGAAATAGATTCAATCTACACATCGTGATAGCTTACGTAATTTTAAAAATGTAAAGAAATATTCAGCAAAATCTCATGTATTGTTCGCTTATTGCAGATTAAGAGAATTAAATTATTTAAAAATGTATGATCTTATGGTTTCAGATAAATTATATAAAATTCTTGATTTTAAAACTAGGGAGCATGTTAGCATTTAAAGTCAAAATTCTTTCGCATTCATAAGATTAGTATGGCTTTTCCCAGTAAAATCTACGCCAACTTAGGATGTGTTACAAAAACTCAAAATTCTACTATCTATTTTTGGGAATCCAACGAGATTAATAGCCTACTGAGGAGCAAGCTTATCCATTTCCAACATTCGAGGAATATTGCCAGAAAGAGATAAAGCACATGTTTTCAACTACCAGAATTCCGAGAGAAAAGGGATTAGTGGAAAGAATTCGTAGATTTTCATACCAGTCTTATCCAAATTATCTACTGAAGATCGTAGCAAATGGTAAAAATATATTGCTGATGTAAAAAGGAGCCTTAATAGTACTACAAATAGAAACACTAGCTGCGTGTATGACGAGAATCCACCCGGGTTGTGCTGGACTATAAAATCTACCCCAGGCAAAATGAAAAAAGATATGGATATTGTAGACACAATAGATACTTTTCCTGTGGTATACAATAGATACTTACCAAGGTCTAGTAGGCGAAGTGTACCAAATGTTATAAAACAATAGCTTAATCTAAACTATAAAGAAAAATTGTAAACAAAATTAATAATGCTAAATATATTAAATCTTTAGCAAAAAATAACGACAGTAGCGAGACTGATTTATATGAAATGTATTTTAACTCAAATAATACTAAAATAAACAATGCTAATGCCAACAAAAAAAATTGGTATTTACAATTATGATGCCAATGCAAACACTAAAACTTAAGCATAATATAAACACAGCTGATATATTTTTGCATACTACAAACATTCATAAAAGTAGTGCAGGAATTCTTGTAAATACACCAGTGGCATCACTACTCAATGTAAAAGTTGGTAAGCCAGCAGTGACAACACGTATAAATAAAAATGTGCCCACAATCTGAACGAGCAGTATTGTGTTCGTTGGAGACATATGTGATGTTTTAATGTTTTCACCTGATATTATCATTTATAAATAAATGTTTTACAAAGTTTAAATAATTCATTTTAAGTAACATACACGCAATGTCACACCCACAAAAAAAAAAAAAAAAAAAAAAAGAAATGACACAGATAACAAGAGCTTTCAAAAGCCAAAGAAAGCCGCTAATGTTGTGAAAATAAACACAAAACTAATTTTGATATTGAAAAAAGTAAGTAATTCTGTGTTCTATCTAATGACACATGAATTAATATGGATGAAGATGTCTTTACCACAGCTCCCAATAATACAAATTCTCAACTCTCTAATAATACAATTAAGATAACTTCACGTAAATTTCGAAACTAATTTTCACCAGTTATTAAAAGCTTTAAAAACAATTATAGATAAAGACTTAACAGCAAAACTCAACCGTGAGTACTTGAAAGTATTCCCATTGAGTAGTGAATAACAGCGGCTAATCACTAGCTCTCTGGCAGAGAATAACATTGAATGCTCAGTTTTAAAATATAATACTAAAACTATTAAGGTGGTTGTAAAAGAATTTCTCTCAACCACTCCGATTGCGTACTTTACTGAAGAATTAACGGGAAAAGGGTATGATGTGGACAAAGTTGCTGTTATGCGTAGATACAGATAGAGCCGCTACCATCATTTTTGGTACAACTCAAAAATAATGAAATAGCCCAAAAAAATTTTGAAGCTAAAGAAATATTAAATGTAATTGCTTAGGTAGAAAAACATTTGTGGATGAAAACAAAATGCAATGCTATAATTGTCAGCAATTTGGACACAAGTCGTCAGTTTGCTTTTTGAAAATTGTGTGATGAGGGAATTTCCACACAAGAAACTAAGCACTCCTACTTGGTGCAACTGTGGAGGAAACTATACGACTTCTTACGCTGGTTGCCTCCAGAATCCTATGAACAAGAAAAAACAATATAAAAACCTAATTACCCGTATCAAAAAGGTAGAAAATTGACTAACTAAATGGAAGGTAAAAATTAATACTACAAAATGTATTGCAGTTCTATTCAAACGAGACTAAAAGAATGCAATGAGTAAAAATTTTCAATAATAAAATTAACTGTTGGTGTTCATACTTTTCATCAATCTAATAGCGAAAAACACCTTCAGAAAAATATCGCTAATCTTTTTGGAGGAGAATTATAAGGTATCTTAAATTTGCCAAAATAATATAAGAAAGTATCATAAATATTTTCTTATGAACATTGAAAATCTAGAATAACAATTAGAAATATCTAGGTGACATTAAAAATAATTCTCGCTGTAGATTTTAAATTGACACTATAATTTGAAGAAAGAATCGTAATGTAATGAAAGAAAAATATGCATTTTATTATAAGGCTCCAAATTGGACAAAAATTTATTCAACAATGAAACTTTTGAAATTTCATAAATCTGAAGAATAAATCTGAATTTCATGAATCTACATGTAGTCATTTTTGAGCCTGCAGAGATTTGCTTACTAAATCATAAATACCAAGCTCTATGTGCTCTCTGTGGATTTTATCTACTCTCCTCACCCTTTTATTCCTGAAATATTATCCATCAAATAGATTGGTGGCATATTTTTCTGGACACAGTTTTAAATGAATAAATTTAAATTATGCATAAATATTAGAATAAAAGTGCGAAATTTCTGTTTACTCTGATTTTAAAAAAATTTATGATATTTTTAGAAAAAAAAAGCACGCAAGTATACTAAATTTTCTATTAAATATTAGCAAATACATTGTTTTTTGAAAATTGTTTTTTTTTCCTTTTATTGTGCACCAACAAACCAGATACGGAATATTATGGCCTGGTTGGTTAGGGCGTCATTATCATTACCGGAAGGTAGTGAGTTCGAATGCCGACATAGCCGATGATCCATCGTATTCACTAATTGCAACCGAGTCACATAAAATATGTCGCTTTGCAATAAAATCATTGTATTTTAAATAAATATAGAAGTCCAAACAATATAAGTTTGAGTAAGAAGAAGTCTATTGCATAAATTTTAAGTACACTCATAGTTGTTCGGAATATGTATGTAAACATTTATGTTCTTTCTTTTAGAATACTTATTATAATTGGCACTTACTACTCATCATGAAGTATCAACATCCATTATAATTAAGTGAATTTTCAGATCCATTTACAACTTTCCCAGTCCAAATTAATATCTCTGATGGTTGGAGCCAGGCCATGGGTCTTCTCTGGCTTCAATCTCTAAATTGAAAGACCCAGTGAGCAAAAGTGAGCAAAAGTCTTACTTCCACCTTTGTAGGAGAGTACTCTATTCAAAAACGGAAGACGCGCTTTCTGACTTCATTTTTCTAGTCCCTGAATTGCGGGCTTGGCATCGCCAAGTGTCATAAGTAACCATATATTTAACAATGTTATGACCATTTAATTAAATCAATTATGAACAGGTGAGCTTAATAATTGAAATCAAAATATTTTCCTTTTGTAAAATTACTAAACAAATGTAATGTACTTTAAATATTTTGAAATATATATTTCTAATTTTAATTTATGACTTTCGTTTCTTTATATTCAAGGCATTTTAACACAAATTCTATGCTTTTTAGCACTGATCTTCGTTTTATAAGATGCTAAAAATTTATATCACTTTGTAAAAGCTTCTAGCCCAATATTTTTACAGTGAAAAAACTTTTAATCAATTCATGGTGCATTAATATTTGAATTTACTTTTATATTTCTAAAAACACTATCATTAAAAGATTGCATCCTCTAAATCCAAATATTATTGTATATTGCCACTATAGCTGTACTAATTTCGTTACCAAAGAAATTTCCAACAACGTCAGCAAACATTGATGGAAAATTTTCGTCATTATGTTGATTGCATTATAAAAATGGATTCCTAACTTATGGAAAAAATCAAATATATGACTGATACTTATTTACAAAGAACTCTGAATTCACCATGTTATATACAACTGAGTGCATCAAGCTCTTATGTAAATTTAACTATGAAGTAAATTGCTGTGTGATAAAACTCATGTTCCAAATAAGTTCAAGAAATATTACCCAAATATTATCTTTCAGTCGTTAGTTTTGTCAAAAAATATTATCTTTCTACATATAAATAGAATACAGGGATGATTTTCTCGACCAATATTTGTCCTACTAAAGACAAAAAATGTATTGAATACAAGTAAGATATCACATCCTTGCACTGGATACGAAAAACCACTTTGTTGAGCCTCTTAACCCCACTAAAGCCTTAACTCCATATTCTTATGGGAACGAAACAAAACACACCTTTCTTTCTAAATCACAAATGAGATATCGGTAATGGAAGAGAAGAAAGGTTTCCCCAATAAATTAAGAAATGTTTCCTTTATATCCGAAAAAAACGGGATTACCAAGAAAAGAATTCAGATATTATATCTTTCAAATATAATACATTTGTATTTTTGTATCGGGAATAAATATTCCATTCCTGTACTTTTTAAGCTTAAGAAATATTTGATAAAATAATGATTGGCTAAAACCACTGAATATATAATAACTTATACAATAAACATTCAAAGGTAGAATATGTTATTTGATCTAAAGTATATGCATATTTGGGGTTTTTTTAATCATTTCTTTTTTGAAAAATCTATAGAAATATTGAGATACTGTGGAGCCGACAGTTGGAAGTTTGAAGTGTTTTCATGGAATCGATTGCGTTTTTCCTTTCCCAGATAATAGTTTTCATAGTGGTCTGTATTCAAGTATCACATAAAAAGAGTATGAAAAATTTCAAATATTGACCACACCGACAGGTGCTCATATGAACTGCCAAGAGTAACCGAACAAACGTACTTTTAGTATACGTGGTGAAATGAGTGAAGGACAACTTCGGCACCAACAGTGAAGGGGAGTAATTATATTTAATAAATTGCATTTTATTTTAAGAGTTATTTCCGAGCCGCACTCTGTGTATAAAAATGAAATCATATTACTGATTTTCAAGCAATAATTAGATAAATAAAAATCGGACATTTATATAACAAAGCATATTTTGCATTACTCAAAATGAATTCATAAAAATATTTGCTATGATTTATAAACAATTCTAAAAAATAATTTGAGATAAATATCAGTCAATAATGTGAGATGCACATTTAATTGAAACGTTAATATTATTTGACGAAAAACTATTAGATTCTTAAGAAAGAATTTTTCAGAAGCTTGAATAATTAATGTTCTTAAAACTGATAATATTGCATCTAATCAGCAGCAAAACAGTTGGGGAGGTCTTTTATTAAATCTTTTTTCTTATAAAGCTTTTATATTTTAGAAAAGTGTCAGTTGGAATGACGACCTTGTTTCTTCTAAGCCATGACTCAAAATTACAAAAAAATTGTTGTTTCTATCAGTCTTTGTAAATAAGAAAAAGCATTAAAATATACAATAAAATTCTAATCTAATTTTATGCTTATGCGATAAGTAAATTTACTTAGGTGTACATTATTTTAACTGTATGCGCATACACGGAAAATCTCATATCTACATTGAATGTAATAAATGTTTTGTTTTTCTAAATACGAAAGTCTAATTGCAGACTTGCATAACAAACCCAAATGGAAAAACTTTGAAGTTTACTGATATTTTTGTTTAAAATTGAAATAAAAATGTCAGTACAATTAAATATACTGATGGATTAACCAAAAAACAATTATACGTGAAGTTCCATAATAACAATGACTTGTTATTTTTTTACGTTTAGTTATATTGGCCTTCAAATAATCTTGAAAATATCTTTCTTCTTTAAAAAGTGAAAGATTAAACTTTACATAAGATATCAAGAAAAGTTTCTTAAATAAATCAATGAATATATTTATGATGTGTTCTATGTTCCAAATATGAGTTTAATTGAATATGATGGATTTTCTCCACATCTGTTGAATTATTTAACATCAGGTATATTGATTCCATTTGCGTGAAAAGCACAAAATCATACTTTTTTTTTTATTTCTTTAAGGATCTAATGAGTTTTGGGAACATAAAAACAAAAGCAATAAGTTTCAATTGTAGAAAATGTGGCATTAATTTCCAATTAATAAGAAATGTATATAAATGTGCTGCAATATTTCATTTGTATATTTTTTAATTCCACTTTGTTAAAAGCAGTTGTTTTTAAATTAAAATTATTGGACAAAGTTGAAATATATAAACACGAAATGCTCCTTTTACTTCCATAAAATATTCAAGTTACTATTTAAAAGCAAAAATTGGTTTAATTATACTTAATAATTTTATCAATTCCATGCAAAATATAACCAATAGCGTGACAAAGATGCCATCAGTTCATGCAACACTAATTGTAAAAACATATATTCATGTCTTCATAGTTTCATTCATAAATTTGAAAATTCTACTAGTATTTAACATCTATAGCAGATATGAGTTATTGGGCATATCAGACTGAGGAGATTAACGAGAAACATCGAACCATTTATTGTACTGTAGAAGAGATTCCATGCATCTATAGTACAATGAATAATTATACGAGCCAAGAAGAGACAAAACATTTGAAGTCGATTAATTAGTAAAGGCATTCAAGTTGTTCTAGCTATTGCATTCTAAGAATGGTTTATGTTATTCTCTTCCTTATGAATATATATGAAATATAACTTATAACGATTGGTTCTGCTATTTAAATCTATATTGCAGGTCGCTTTCAATGATTACGGAACAATTTGAGCAGACACAATATTTATCAGTTATTTTTATGAATAAACGTGTCAATGAATTACCGTATTTTTCGCCGTATAAGACGCACTTTTTCTCCCCAAAATCGGGGTGAAACAGTGCCTACGTCTTATACGACAAATACAAAAGCCCACCATGGCAACGAATACGAATCAAAGATTCTGTCTTTTCATAAGTTTGTTATTGATGCCAGGAAGAATAACAACTTTGAAATGAGCCAGATTGGGAACATGGATGAAGTCCCGCTAACGTTTGACGTGCCATCTAACAGAACCGTTGATAACAAAGGAGCCAAAAGCATAACCGTAAAAACTTCAGTGCATGAGAAAACCCACTACTCGGTTGTGCTGTCCTGCTGTGCAGATGGTACTTAACTGCCGCAAATGTTGATCTTTAAAAGGAAAACATTCCCAAAAGAAACAATTCCACGGGGAGTCATCGTGCACGTTATACAGTTGATATAAAATATTTTACTACAGAATTTGGTTCATAATATTTTTTTTCTAGATTGGCCTCCTTTAAAATTGGGTGCGTCTTATATGCCGGTGCGTCTTATACGGCGAAAAATACGGTATCTATTAAAGACTGCCATCGAGTAAAAAGTCTTTACCTCAGTGTGACATTGATGTGGAAAAAAGGATGCTAGTCAAATGTGATATCTTTACCTGACCGATGTTTACAATTATAAAGTATTTTGTGATAGGCAACACTACAAACCCATTAATCTTAAGGTACAGTCCTCACCTCCACCACGATGCATGTATATTATGAAATGTGTGACAGTATGCATCTCAGACATATATTATAATGAGAATTAATGAATTTTCAATTTTCTAATTATTTTTCTATATCATAATAAATATTCCTGTATTTTTTCACTTTTATCTAATTTGTCACTAAATAAATTAATAAGCAAGATATCTATTTATGCTGTCGGCAAAGACATGATGGTAAGTTAGAGTATTTAAATCAGACTTAAACAAAGCCCACAATGTAGACAAAAATTGCTAAAAGTATCACTGTAATTTAAATTGCAGTGTGTTAAATGATATATGGGATTCAATCGATAGAGATTCTAAAACAGTTATCGATTTCATCAATTGGTCATTTATAAAAAGAAATTAATGTAGCTAATTATAAGAAATTATTCTAACAGAAGTATGGTTTTCATGGTGGATATGAAGAAAATGTATTTTTATTTACTTAAAATCAAAAGCTTTCTTAATAATTTCATTTTAAATATTGTCTTTCAAATGAGACTTTTACCAAGTGTGATCGGACCTATTTTTTGGAGATTTATCAAAGCGTATGGAGATTGTACGAACTATTTAAGCACTTGCAGACCCCAAAGTTTCTTTGAAGAATTATTGATAAATTGAGAAATCGGTTCAAATTTTTTTGTTATTATATCATAAAAGCTATTGCTACTAAAAATAAATTAATTTTTATAAAGTAATAAACTTTATTAAATTAATAGATTTGTTGTTTCGAATTAAAAAAAATAGTTTAGAAATTATTTAAGTTAAAGGAAACAATTTTAAAGTCAAATTAATTCTGAGAGAATGCTTTAATCTAATGTAATGCTTTTAGACACTTCCATGGAAAATCTCTCTTTTATTACACTACATTAATTGTATTTAAAAAATCCTAAGTGATAACATTTTGCAAAAAAGCCTTTCAATATTTTGAAGAAACGCCTAAGAAGTAATTAAATAGTTACACAATCCTAAAATTGTAATTGAAATAAGCTTCAAGAGTATTTAAATATCTAAATAAATTTTGTGGTTATTGTATTATTATATTGAAATCTGACTTCCGAGGCTTTGACAATAGCAAACAGTTTATAAGTAGCTATTGCACATAGGCATGATGGTTTATTTTACTTTTGAATATGGATTACTGTTTAAAACATCATAGCTGATATGGGATAGCATATAAGAATGAAGTGTATGTTTAATAAAAATTATGATGTATAGTTTATATGACTATTAATAAATTTTACCAAAAGCGAAAGAAATTACATGAACTAAAAATGAATGACATATGATGGATTACTCAAGCTCGCTATCTTTCCCCAAGTCAATTTAAGCGGTCCCCCCCCCAAAAAAAAAAAAAAAAACTGATTTCTAATGCAGTATCATACGTAACCAAAAATTTTTATAGTTTCATGTCTACCGAAATTTTAAGCCATTAAAAAGTAAAATATATACCAAATTTAACTTAACTACATGCACGCTTTGATCAGAAATATATTGTCAGAAAATACTACACAAACTAAAATGCATGTTGCATGGTATATAACAGGGGTGGCCAAACTTTTGTGATCCGCGGTCTGCTCCACATTTAAAAAGTCAAAGGCGGTCTACCAATGACTGAGTTAAACTAACGTAACGTACATGTTTATATATTTATTTTCGGTAACAAGAAAAAATTAAAAAATAAATTTAATTTTTCTAAAAAAGAAAATTTATATTAATATTTACAAAAAAAAAAAAAAAAAAAAAAAAAAAAAAAAAAAAAAATTCTAACGAAAATAATCAAAATATTCATACATCAAAAGTTGACCATCCGATTCACTGTGTTTAGTTGAATATGGCATTGTATATCTGTGTAAAGTATATCATATTGTGGCTAGTACGTGCTTATTACAATGCGTAAACACGAAATTAAATCTGTTAAACTCAACCGACGTTTGGTTTTTATTGCGTTCATGGTTAAAAAAGCAATTTCACAAATATATGCGGATACCAAGTATGATTACAAATAAAAAAATTTGTAAATATTTGGAAACGTTTACTCAGAAATTAATTTCCAAAAATCAGTATAGGTAGATGTGGTCGGGATTTAAGAAATATATCGCATCTTAATTAAATAATTTCTTCCTCGATCGTGGCTGATGTGGTATCTATTAAATGTCTTATTTTTTCAGATACTCCATCAATGTTGACATTTTCATTTAATGGAAATATCATAAAATTCAGTATGTCTTCCAACCTAATTAAGACAACTAACCTTCTTTCAAATCTTTCAAACAAAATTTATAAGTCTTCGACGAAATCTTTGAAGTCTCGGTTTGGATTATGAATGCACTCTTCCTCCATGATTTTGAAGTTTCTCAATTCATTTTTTCTTAATTTAGAAGCATACCTTTTTATAGTTTTTTTGAAAGTTTTAATCTTGCTGATCATGTCTGTTAAACATTTATTCTTTCCTTGTAGATTTAGGTTTAAGTCGTTAAGTTTTGCAGTGATACCGCAGATAAAAGATAGTTTCATGAGCCTTTTCTTATCTACAATGATATTCTTTCATTTGTTGAATTTTTTTTATTTCTAGTAACAGAATACGAAATCTTTTTAAAATCGCTCCATGGCTTCGCCCAGTGTTTCTCAACCTTTTAGTATTCACGGCCCAATTTTCAATCACAATTTTCATCGCCCCCCCCTCCCCACCGCATACAATAAAATATATATAATAACAATGTATTTTGAGTAATTTGGCGCTAAACCTACACTACAACCTTAATTTTAAATTTTACAAATTACCAAGAATACCGAAATTTATTGACATTTTGCAATACCGGTTCCTCAACATTAAAAAAACAAGAATCCTTTGCTTTTTTATTGCTCTTGCATTCCGCCATGTCGGGCATTCTCACGGTTTCGCGAGAAGTTTCGATTTGTCTGGAATTTGCTTGGTCAGCAAAAAATTAAGCTAGGAGCGTGCGCAGATGTGAACAAATATAGGGAGAAGGAGAAAGTTCTATGACGCCAATTTCAATTCCAGACAATCTCATTCGAGTCGATCCTTCTATCGCTATTGAATCTATTCTGAATGTGTATATTATATATATTTTCGTGTAATTGCAATTCACCGTATTAAATATTCACGACAGCAGACTTATGCAGAATCATGGATAAATTTTTAAGCGAGCATTGGACGATAGACAAGCATCAACAAGTACACAAATGAGCGTGGTTCCGAAAATAAAATCCAGAAAATATTCTCAAGAATACTTAAATTTTGGGTTCACTAGTACTGAAGTAAAAAAAGAAGAAAGGCCCCTGTGTATCATTTGCTCAAAAATGTTGGCGGCACACAGCATGAAACCTAATAAACTTAAACGACATTCGGAAACGCTTCATAGTGAGTACGTAAAAAAACCCAGAGAATTCTTCGAATTAAAATTAAAATGATATGAAAAGCAAAAATCATTGTTTAAAAAAACTTTGTCTGTGAATGAAAAAGCTTTAATTGCCTCTTACAAAGTTTCATATAAAATAGCCAGATGTAAAAAGCCTCACGCCATTGGTGAAGAGCTTATTTTGCCAGCCGCGATTGTTATTGTAGAAATTATGTTTGGAAATAATTTTGCAAAACAAATGCAGTCTATACCTCTTTCAAATGATACTGTTGCCCGTCGAATTGCTGATATAGCTGAAGATGTAGAGTGTCAGCTTTTGTCGAAGTTGAGTTACAAATTGTTTTCAATACAACTCAATGAGGCAACAGATAGTAATACAAATGCTCATTTCATTGCCTATGTTAGATTTTGTGATGATTTGTCAGTAGTAGAAGAATTATTTTTCTGCAAACCAATAGAACTCAAAGCAACAGCACTCGCTTTATTTGCTGTCTTAAATGATTTTATGAACGAGGCAAACATAGAATGGAAAAATGCGTCGGAATATGCACGGATGGTGCTCGTTCTATGCCAGGAAGATTCCAAAGTATTCAAGCACTTGCGAAACAAAAATCGCCACAGTGCGTCTAGACATTGCATGATCAACAGAGAAGCTTTGGCTTCCAAAGAAATGAGTCCTGGTTTGAATATTATGTTAACTACGGTTGTAACGGTAGCGAATTATATAAAAATGAGACCCCTGAAATCAAGAATCTTTTCCGCACTTTGTAAAGACATGGATGCAGTACATTCAGCGTTACTATTTTATTGCGAGGCAAGATGGTTATCACGAGGGAAAGTTTTGCAGCGTGTTTATGAATTAAGAGAAGAAATCGCCGTTTTCCTAGAAGAGGAAAACAGACCGGAAGCTGAGAATTTTCGCGATAGTTTATTTGTGTTGAAATTGAGCTACATGGTCGACATATTCGAGAAATTAAATAACTCGAATCTTCAACTGCACGGAGCAAATACACATATATATTGATACGAGTGATAAAGTTAATGCTTTTTGTAGGAAATTGGAATTGTTGAGCAGAAATTTAAAGCAAGAAAACTTAACAATGTTTGCAAATTTGAATGATTGTATTAAAACTTACAAGGCTGAAGAACAACATGTAAAAGTCGTTTTTGTAACCATTGAAAATCATTTAGCAATGCTAGCAAAGAATTTTAAAAAGTAATTTCTTGCTGATGACAAACTGATATCAAGTTACAAGTGGCTGAGGGATCCATTTCAAAATACTCCCGAAGGACTCTCAATCGAAGAGTAAGAAACCTTCATAGACTTCACGACAAGTGGCGAAACCAAAAGACAATTAAGTAATAAATCACTCTTTGAATTTTGGGCAGAAGTGGAGGATGAGTTTTCTGCACTAAACAAGGACATTTCGCATTCTACTACCATTTTCAACATCTTACCTTTGTGAAGCTGGATTTTCTGCGGTGGCTTCTTTGAACACAAAATATAGATCTCAGTTAAATATAGAAAAAGAACTGAGAGTGTCTATTTCTAACATTAAACCCTCATTCGAAAAAACTTTGCTCTGAAAGGCAGGCCCAAGGAAGTCACTAATAATTATTAAATTAATTTGTTTTTAATTTAGTAAGTTGTTTTAATTTAATAAGTTAATTATTAAATATGTCAAAATGTATTTTGTTTTGTATGTGTGTGTGTGTGTTCTTTCCTTTCAGTCACTTAATCAATTTTTTTAAATAACATTTTCTCTTGGATATGCTCGCGCCCCCCCATTAGTGTGCTCACGCCCCCCTAGGGGGTCGCGCCCCACAGGTTGAGAATCACTGGCTTAGCCACTTCACGACTCTGTAGGATAAGAGATCTCCGTACTCTGATTTAGTTTCTTCCAAAAGCGGCCAAAATTGTCATCTTTGAAGACTTCTTGAACGAATTGAATTGACGATTTTAAAAGCAATTTTCATTTTATCATTAGACTTTAGTAATTTTGAACACAATACCTGTTGGTGTGTAATGTAATGATAGCTGATAAAACTGGGAATTTTCTATTGTGCCAGGCAATAAAACTAATTCGATTCCCGACCATTGCTGGAACTCCATCTGTTGTAATAGAGACCAATTTATGTATTAGAAATCCTGTCTTATCAATAAAGCTTTTAAATGAATTGTAGATGACTTGGCCTCTCGTTTGTCCTTTCAATGGAATTATAGTTAATAACTCTTCTTTTGAAGTCATATCTTCGAAAACCATTCTCACAAAAATCATAACTGTACAATATCACTAATATCCGTGAATTCATCAAATTGAAGTGATAGGAACTTACAAGCTTTTAAATCGTCATTTAATGAATCCTCCAAATTATTATTCATAGCTTCAGTCTAACACATCTCAGTGATACGCGACAAAGGACTATTATTTATTGACGGTATTATTTCAAATTTATTTTTAAAATTGTGGAAAATCACTTCCGCTTTACAGAAAGTTTCTTTTATCAATTTTCATTCTTCGAGTTTTTTTTTTTCTGTTTCATCAAAACTTGCGTAATTTTAAGCGACACTAATGTTACTGTTTTAGCTTTGGTGCCTGGTCTCGTAAATAACGATTGCTGTAAATGTAAATTCAACTTTAATTCATGCACTTTAACTTTTCGAAGCTCACTGCCGATTGGAAGGTCTGTAGCGTATTTTAAGTGCATGATTTTAAAATGTCTTTCAAAGTTTGCTTTTTTTTTTGGAAGTGCCAAATTTGAGTTACAAAGGAGATAAACACAATTCTCTTTCACCATAACAAAAAGGAAACCATCCTCCCAAGCATTGTGATAAGGGTATGTTTTATTTCTCTTAGTACTGGTACCTGGCTGAGTCATTTTGGATGGGTTGTTGAATTATCGTATCAGTTTACAAATTATCGTATCAGTCAACAAATTATCGTATCATTGCGGTAGGAAGCGAGAGACTTGCAACGATTAACTGAGAACTGAAACTAAACTGTGTGGTGTGATGGGTAGACTAGCCAATTCCCCGCTTTGCTATCATCGCGCTTGCTACTGGTTATAATCTGAGCATCCCACTTTGTCAAGTTGTTTCTATTTAATTCTCCATTGTAAAACGACAAATTCATTGTATTACTTTGCACCATTTGTTTTAGGTCTTAAACCGTAAATTGTAGAAAATTTTAACTATAAATAATTCATTAGTTCTTTGCCATAACTCATTAATTAAACTGTTAACATCCGAGATAATTATCAAGAGAGTCATGCGGGCTACCTAAAATGTCTTCACGGTCGACGTCTTGGCCACCCCTGGTATATAACAACGTTATGCATCTTTAATACTTCTATAGAAATCAAAGAAAATCACATCCAAAGCGTAATACCAATTATTGTATCTTAAAAGCACTTAAACATTTCTATGTCATTTATGAGAAATGTTAATGTTTTTAAGTATCTTTCAACAGGAAAATTTAAAACGTTGAAATTCGCCAATAAATGACTGATCCCATCATCATTTCATTTTTTAAACACTGTTACAACAAGTTAAAAACATTGAATATGTAGTGCACCTTATATAAGAATTTGTGTTGGTTATTATACTTTGATGATAGCTCCTTTATAGTATTTAACTGCCTTAATTATGAGATATATTTTTTATCAAAATTATTGAAATAAAGCATTATAGGAACGAAGTATTATATATATATATATATATATATATATATATATATATATATATATAT
>JAPDSC010159423.1:55993-69891 GCA_026290005.1 Latrodectus geometricus
TATATATATATATATATATATATATATATATATATATATATATATATATATTTCAGCTTAATTCCAAAATATATAAAATTCTAAAGAATGATACCATAGATATTAAAACATTTCACTCTTTATTTTAAATAAATCTACAATTACTTAAAAGTAGTTCATTGTTACAAATAGAGTATTCATACTTTCATATATATATATATATATATATATATATATATATAATTTGTAGACTAATTTCCCAATAAATTAAACTAAATTAATAAATTTCTAATTCTAATATTTACAGTTTTTAGAATGTGTGTGAATGTTTTAGTTTATGAATGACTTTACTTAAATAAAATTCGTAAATTATTCTTTGTAGTAGGTAACTTATTTTCGGCTTTAAATCTGCATACTATTTGAAATATCTTACTAGCATTCCTTTGAATTGAAAATATTTTTTAAATTTTAAATAAATATATTTTTCTATCAATTCCTGATGGCAAAATAATAAACAGATCTTATAATGATAACAATTCCTTGGCAAAAAAAAAAATGCGTTTCTTTTATTTAGGAATTTATTAAATTTGATTATAAAATTTAATTTATAGATGTTTTGTAAATGAACAACATATCAAATGAATTTAAATTTATAATTAAACACAAATATTTAACTACAAATATATAAGTATATAATTTATATTTTAATATTTTTTCTTGATTATATATACTTACTATTTTTCCAAACTGTATGTTACAATTCTTAAATCTAACTATAAATATTTCAAACTAAATCTATTATTTTTGTTTGGCTTTCAAAATACCATGAAATGCATTATATAATTTTTTTTTTACATTTTCATTTCATACAGATAAGACTTAAAAAACTTGTTTTTTAAATAACTAACCAGCTTTGTAATATAATACTACTTAAATAAGATAATTGAAGAAGCGTTTGATACTATTTGTTCGAATAAAATTTCTTTATCAATGCTAGTTTATTTTAATAAAATATTCTAATGTTTTAAATAATGACAAATTTCCATTCTTATAACATTAACTTGGGAATTAGTTTATGTGAGACGCATTGCAGTTTATAAATAAGGGAAAACATGCTTATTCTTCATTGGGGATAAATTCTTAAATTTAATGAGCTGGAAAGGAAGTGGATTAAATGAATTGGAGACATTTAAATGTTCAATGATAATTTAATCCAATGCATGTCAACACTTTAAAGTTAAAATGAGATTAAGAATTTCGAAACGAGACATACTGAAAGAATAAAATCAAATTTCAGTAGTTTCTCTTTAATTCTAACATTTCTTTTAATTAAATTTACAACTTTGTCTTAATAAATAGTTGACATTAAATATGTTTAACAACTTGTTCAATTAATCATTATTTTGATATAGAAATGCTAGTATTTTCGTTAAGAGATGGACAGAAAAAGTGTAAATTTTTACGAGAATTTTCAGTTCAAAAGTATGTATCGTATCAAAATCCTAAAATACAAATTTATTTTTTCAAATTCCAAAATCATTTAGTTATTTTCTAAATAAAATGCTTACGAAATATGTAGTTTTCAATGTTTATGATTAACATGAATAAGCGGATAAACTGTTTCACATATGTAGAATTTTCGAACAATATTGAGAGTAATATCAATTAATATTAGTTTGGGGAAAAAGAAATCCATTATTTTTACGTGAACTTTTTGTAACTTCTTTCAGATTCACTTTGTAAAAAGGTTTAAAACAGTTTTCATGTAAATTTTCAGGTCTTGTGCGAAGCTACTACTGCTGTCATGCTGTCAAGTTTGATAATTTTAGATATTTTATAGACATTCTTGACGATGTTGTATCCATGCGAAATGCATCTTTAGCATCCAAATACCCTTACGGAATCGACGAAACCAAGATTGTGCGTGACTGGTTGTTACAGTCATATATAAGACGATAAACACCTTTCACAATTTTAGCCACCTGGTTAGCATTTTCGCCATTATAAAAGAAAAACTAAAATGTATCGAATTTTCTGTTTGTCTTCTATTTTTAAAACCTTGTATTCATAACTGAATTAATCAAACAAAAAACCGCAAGAG
Organism: Latrodectus geometricus; assembly: GCA_026290005.1. Taxonomy (NCBI): domain Eukaryota; kingdom Metazoa; phylum Arthropoda; class Arachnida; order Araneae; family Theridiidae; genus Latrodectus; species Latrodectus geometricus. The sequence goes on from JAPDSC010159423.1 coordinate 58,074, forward strand.
AATATTTTAGTGTCAAATGTCACCTTTCCAATGAACATAAATTTGAAATTGTTTGATAGATACCTCACCAGATAGCGATCACTACAGACGTTAACCGAAAAAATAATGGATAACTTTTTCCCCAACCTAATATATAACACATCTTAGCATTAATTTATAAACTTAATAAAAAATAATGAATAGTTAAGAGCAGTTACTCAAATTCATGAAATTCAAATTGGTATAAAAATAGATTAATGTGCTATTCTAAATGTAATTCCAGACATTTGCTATTCTAAAGGTAATTACCAAACATGGTGCTTCCAAAGTCTGAATTTTAAGTGCAGTTTTCAAGTATATTTCAAATATGTAAAAAGATTTTGATTTTAAGTATTGCATTTTTTTCCTAATCTTCAATGGAAATCGATCGTTTGCAGAATCGAATGAGAATTTTTTTTTTTCCATTTAGACCATTGTGCTTTTTTACGTAGATTCTAATTGCTCTTGAACAGAGTTACATTTAAAATAATTAATGTCAAGCATATCAACTCAATTCATTAGATCCCCAACGCAGTGCTTAAGTCTTACGTACTCAAGATCCACAATAATCAATAACACTTAAGCTTTTCAAAGTGGACCTTGTTCGATCACAGATTTTTTTTGGACCGAAGATTGAATTTGCGTTTCTGTTTTTGGTATGAGAGTCTGTCGATGGATATTTTGGAGTTTTTTCAGTTTCCATCCTTACGACCTGTAAATTGACCCATTATCTACGAAAGATCAACCAATTTATAGAACAGATGAAAGGCCTCACGACAGTCTTATGCAGATACACAGTACAAAATGCACATTCAAACCTTAATTGCTTGATTTTATTATAGCCTTGTGTCAGGACAATAGTCTTAGGAGCATAATGTCCCGGATTTGGTCACAACTACTATTAAACAATGGGAGATACACATAATTTTGCATGTACGTCTGTCGTAATAGTTGCTTAGAAGATTTCTGGGTTTTTTAACACATGAATACCAGTATCCAGAAAAGTTCATTTGGAAAGCAAATATGCAGTGTATTCTTAAAAAAAACTCTTCAAAATTTTCAAATCTTGAGCAATCCAGTAGTTAGTTTTATACCTTAAATTTGCAAATTATCAATTTGATTTTGAATTAGAAAATACTTTTCTCCCTTTATGTATACACCAATTTATGGATTTTAAATAAGACTAATAGTGTTCAGTACTTGTTAATGAATATAATACACAGGTAATTGAAGTATTAAAACAATGACAAATCTGCAGTTTCCATTTATAATTTTTTCCTTATATTCTACAAAAAATGAAAACTAAAATTCAAAATTATATCTAATTCACCAAATTATTTTCCCCGCATTAAGTTGCTTGGTGTTTCTTTCTGTTTTTAATCTTATTTTGTGAGAAGAATGCTGAAAGCTAAAATTTTTAAATTATATATAAAGATATCTGCGTAGGACCTCAAAATATGCACAATTGCTAAATAGTTATGTATATTACAATATATAATATCATTATAAATACAACCACTTAATGTTTATTGTTTATTGAATAAAATAACAAAGCCAATGTTTCAGTGTATATTATATATCACTTTTAAAACTTGCCTTAGACTTGAAAAATTCACGAAAGGAGAAATTATTTTCTAAATTGAAATTAAATTTTATTCCACCAATGTTTCAATTCAACTAATTAACTGAATTACAGGACTTATCCTGATTAATGTATTAGAATGATGAATAGAATTAGTCCAATTTAAATTTCTTACAATGTGCTGCATTATCTTTCCTTTCTGGAAGGTTCGATCGCAAGATTAATGATCACAATTAAGAGAAGAAACTTCGTTGTACTTACACTTGGGAACTATTCTGATGTTTACTGTTTACAATTTAAATAATCCTTCCCATCTAAAGATAAAACGCTATTTAATTCAAATGTTATTCCTGTAAACTTTAGATTTCTGCAGATTTTTTAAGCAAAGTTCCGAAGCACAGACAGGAATGATTACTTAAAATCACAATGTATCATTAATAATAAGAATGTAGCAATGCAATGAATAATTAAAATAACAATGTAACATAGCCTCATTAATTTTGTAGTGTTATCTTGATTATCAATTTTCAAAATGTTCAACAAAAGTGTGATTTTTGTTATAATTAAGAAAAATAACATTAAGATAAATAATTTAGTGCATTATAGTTCATTTTAAATACTAATCATCAATAAGAAATATAATTTGTTCTAAGTTATTAGTGTAATGTTAATAATCTATAAAAAATTAAAAAAAAAAAATCTTCAGACGATTCTTTCTTCGTTTATATTAAAATTGTTACATAAAATGAACAGATTAATAAAATTTGCCATTTAATCTCTTAAGTTTAAATTGCATTTTTATTCCTTAAATGATTCATATTTCAAATCAATTGAAAGATATTGTTATCAAATGTATTTTTAATGATCTATAAATGAAAAACCATAAGATTATGGTTTGTTGGTTGGGTTTTGTGGCGCAAGGTCCAAAAAGGACAAGCTGCGCCCCATAATTTTATGATTTCTAGTCTGAAGTATCAGTCATGATCCACATTATGGGCAAAAGTATTTCTTACTATGTCAAAAACGCTTATTATAGTCCAGATATACAACATTCCTTTAAATACAAATAGGCATTACATATTTTAAATATTTTTGAGGCTTGATGAAATTAATCACTGTATAACATGTAGTTTTAGTTTTTATTGCATACAAAAATTAGAAATTTTAATAATTGACTTTTAAAAAGTGGTTAAATAAACAAACGTAGAACTTGTAATCGATAATATATTTGATATTTTCTCATTTTTCCTTGTATTTATATCAAGTAGATTCTGCATATTAAGCACAATAACTTTACAGAATCTAATAAATCTAAAAAATAAAGATATTTAATATTTCAGAAAATTTTTGTGTGTGAATTACTACTTATTTTTCAAATTTTCTGAGGTTTGTTGGCAAACAGTCTCTAAAAAATTTAAGATTACCAGTCTCAGAATCTTAACACTTAAGTAATGCTTTTAAATACATTTATTCATTAATACAAATGATTTTTTAATGACAATATCAGAAATGATTTAGTAGATAATTTCATTGGGCTAAAACTATCTGCACTAAAAATACAGTGTTTGTTTCCACTTATAAGCCATTTTGTTATGTAAAATTCATATATTAAAGTAATATAATTTCATATAAAAAGTATTCCAGACGAATATTCAGATATATTTCTTGCTAGAAATCAATCTATGTCATAACAAGAAAAAATTGTGAAGATAATTTGCTAACAGCACAGTAACTGTTTCCTAAGTTAGAGATTTTTTTTTTCTTTTTAATTCAAATCACCATTGGGATACATATAAATGTATTTGATAATTTTAAAAATATACGCGAGTTTATTGATAGGTTTGTCTTTCAAATGTCATTTTGTGGACAAAAAGCTAATATAAATTTCGAAACATTTTACATATCAAAAGTTAATGTGGGATTCGAAACTGCCAAACCAATGGCAAGAGTATTATTAATTTAGTTGTCAGTACTGATCTTTATTGTTTAAACATTTATACATTTCCATTCTTAAAACATGCTTCATATACTTTTTTTTTTATCATGTTCGGTGTTTTAAAGAAATACAACAACAATTGTACGATACGGCTTTTGCAAAATCAATTTCATAAATTAACCATTATATATTTATTGACATTCCGAAACATTGGCGAGACAGCAGGAAAACCAGCTCACTATCTTTGAAAAATATCTTTTTTATAATGTATGGCTATATAAATACAATAATGAATTGTATAGGACGAATAGGAAGGTTTATATATAATTAAATATATTTAAATTAATCGTATAAAATTTGTTGCCAACATTTGCCATATGCATCCCTCCACCAGGGCATGTCAGTTATTCCAAAATACACCAATGCGATCCAAGTCAAGTGAAATCGGGCAGATAGTTGTCTTTAAGATCTTGGGAGGAACCAACTGGAGTCCCATTGTGAAAACAAAGGAAAATAAGAATTTCCCGAGAGAGGACGTAAACGACAATGGACTGTTGTCTCAATAGAAGACCTTATTAACAAAAAATCTAACTAGGAAACACTTCTACAGCAAGTTTCTCAAAATAGATTTAAGAAATTTACAATTTATGTTCAATGTACATCAGTGTGCTACAATATTTTTTAAGAAATGCCTAGTCAAATTATGTTACTTTTTTTTAAAGTACAGAGAAACTCACAATGGGAATTTTTAAACAGGAACCATATTGTAGGGAATGCCACGCAGGGGTAGAATCAGCTCATCATATCCTATATGAGAATGGTGCTCTTGCCCTTACAAGATTCACTACTCTAGTTTACTAAAGTGTTACACCTAAACTCCATTCAGGGCCTATCAGACTTTATAAACAAAGTAGGTGCCCCAAGACAATGGAACTAGGAAAAAATTGGGTTTGGAGCATGGTACAAAATGCAACAATGCAGAGGTGCCACATACCTGACAACTTAAGAAGAAGACAGTGAAACTTGAATATACGCAAATACTTTGAATTACTAAGCTTGCTCGAGTACTACTAAAATTAAGCTTACATTTGAGTTAGTTATACTTACATTTAAGTAATAATTTTTATAATTATTTTGGCTAGAAACAAAAAATATATAAACATCTTAAACATACTTTAAGCAAGTTAATAACTTACTAATATCATAATTCCATGATATGTATGTATATTTTAGCTTGTTTTTATTACGTTACTTTTGATTGCAATACTGGACTCATTCACTATGTAAGAATGTCAGTGTGTGTGAGTTTATTAATACGAACCAAAACTTCCTCATTCAGATTCCAGTAGAAAACTATAAATTATACTTATTATTAAGTATTTTTTTTTAAATTGTTATCACATTACTTCAGACAAATTGAAAATCAATGCAAATAATCGAAACACCTATTTAATCTAGTTAAATTTAATTCAAGGAGCACTTGATACAATGTTGTTTGAAACTTAATTGTTGGTTTTCAATACACTACTTGAAATGAAATATATATAATGTACAAGATTAACGCTAATTAAATCTTAATTCATAAAATATGTAATTAAAATAACATAACTTTCCAAATATTGGTTGAAATTTTTCGACCTGAGATACAAAGAAATATTAAAAAGCTATAAATGCCATTTAGGTTTCTGTAAAATTTGAGACAAATTTATTTTATCAGATTGCATAAATTGAAATCTACTTCAAAAGAATTCAGATATAAGAAGACAAGCAAAAGCATACTGAAAATTATTTTACAGAATTCTTCTGCGAATAAAAACATTTTCTCGTTCACAATATTTATCTAAATTTTTTTTCAAACCACTGCTCACTTTTAGTGAACCATTTTCTGTACCATGGTTTTTATTTCAATTTAGTGCCGAACGTGAACGAACTGTCCAATAGACCTCCACAAAAGTGCTTTCGCGTGACTTGTCCGTAGGATTTAATTGCCAACATTGTTTTATTTATCAAATTTAACTTCTTATGGATTTCTCTTAAAAATGAAATTGCTCGTGCATTTTAACTTACAGATATACTTTGCGGGTTAAATTAGGATTTGAGAAAAAAAAATTAAATCCTACAAATACAATGCCATAATATTATGCTATGGCATTGATATTATGATTTTTAATATTATCAAAAAAATAATTTCAGAAGATAATCTATACAAATTTTAGTATTATTTTGTAGTTTTTGAGTTTCATATATAATTTAAATTTATAAGGAAAAATAATAGTTTTAAGCTAAATATAAATTGTATATAACAAGTACATATGAGTCATTTTAGCTCTGTAACATCGGGACATCTAATATAAAGGCAAAATATTTTCAGAACTATTACTAGGATATGCTAAAAATATAATTAGATAGTCGAAATTTATATACTTATGTAATTTAGTTACTAAATACTTATGTAATGTAAGTTAGTACATACTTATACTACTACATTAATATATTAGGTGGGGGAAAAATAAATCCATTATTTTTACGTGAACTTTCTGTAACTTCTTTTGGATTCACTTTGTAAAAAGGTTTAAAACAGCTTTCACGTAGATTTTTAGGTCTTGCGCCGACGATGCTGTATCCGACGATGTTGTATCCACATGCGAGGTGCATTTCTAACATCAAAAATTGCCGAACGGAATCGACGAAACAAAAATTGTACGTAACTGGTTGTTACGGTCTTATATAGAACGATAAACACCTTTCACAATTTTAGCCTAACGAGTTTTTTCGCCATTACAAGAGAAAAACGAAAATGTATCGAATTTTCTGTTTGTTGTCTTCCATTTTTAAAACCTTGAACTCGTTACTGAATTAATCAAACAAAAAACCACAAGAGGATATTTAGTGTCAAATGTCACCTTTCCAACGAGCATAAATCTGAAATTGTTTGATAGATTCCTCACGAGATATAAATCACTACAGACGTCTACCGAAAAAATAATGGATTACTTTTTCCCAATCCATTATATAAATATATGATTTTATACATGTGTGTAATAGAATGCAAGTGCAGTTCAAATTAAGATGAATGTTAAAGAAATAGCATCATTTTGTTTATTTTCTTACATTATTTACATCTATATTGATATTATAATAATATAGTTCGATGATGTTACAACATTGTAATTTGTAAATTTAAAATTATAGATCCGATATATTTTGCATAAATTATTTCATAAAAAAACTCCTTTTAATCAATATTTTTATTTCCATTTAAAGTGATTATTACAGATTTAAGCGTATTTGACATCATAAATTTTAAATAGAACTCTAAAGAAATTATGCTTGTTAATCGCTATAAATAAAATCATAACAATGAACTCAGAATGAAGGTTTAATCTACGGAAAAACAACTATATCCTTAGAAATTCTAGGGTAAAAATTTAAACAAAAAAGTAAAGAATGATTTCAGCTTTTACTCACTAATAGAATTTTAGATTGTAATTAAAAACTACTTGTAATGAAATACGATTAAATTTTTAATTATCATAAATATAATTAAATTTAACTAATTTAAAAAGCTAATTTGTATTATAATCGGAAATAATAAAATAACATTATTTTAATAAAATGCCTTTAATTATTTTTAAGTATATGTAAATAAAAGTGTATTTTCTTTGAAATTTTTTAAGAATAAAAATTTCAGTTTTGTAATAAATGTTTCAAAAGTTAAGCAAGAATTGTATTTATTAGTTGTATATAAATATTTCTCAATAGCTTTTAAGAGAAGCCTTATTTATATAATATAAAACACATTTAAAAATATTCATGTATTACTCATATCTTTAGTTATAAAAATTGCATAACTAAAATTCAACTTAATAGAGAATATTATTCTATTTCGTTGGCCTTATAATGCTCGATACCCAAAGAAAAATTCCTCTCAATGAGGCAGAGAAAAACAAATACTGTTCTTTTTTGTAAATAGTGAGTTAGAACTCGTAAAACTTTCCATTCTCTCGTGGGATAAGAAACGCCACTTTGTTCAGCCTCTTAACCACAATTCAGCTTTAATTCTGTTCACTTGGGAGGAATCGAATGGAACTTTGTTTGTTTTCTTCTTATTCTACGACAAATAGGATTAAAAGGATGAATGAATTGCATGACACATTTCTAAGAAGACTGGTTAATCTGTTATTTATTTAGTTATTATTTCTCGTAGATTTCACGCATAAGATCGAGAATTAGGTCCTTTTTCTAACGCCAACCGCTATTCCCATTGAATCACTTATATTGAATAAGGGACTAAAGTTTTGTGATTAAAAAGAAGAAGCTCAGAAGATTTCTATCAAGATAGTCTCCGAAATAGATATCACAAGACTTAAAAGTTCTTGGAAATTACATTTTAAGCTAAGTACACTTAGTTAAAATAATTACACAATAGATTTTTAAGTATAAAATATTTAAACTTTTATTGTTTTTTAATATATTTAAATAGTCTAAATTTATTGCAAAATTGTGCATTTAAATTTATTAAGCCATTTATAAAAAGAAAACAATTGGAGAGACTACAATAATTAAACTAAATAAATTTTAGCTTAATGTTTAAATGAAAAGCTTATTTTGTAACAAGCAAAAAAAACAGTAAATCAAGATTTATTTCCAATGTCTTCACACTGACACTATTTTGAGGATCTCGAATTTTAGGATACATCATCAAGACCAAAATAGCAAGGCTATGACGGCATTTTTTGTTGGATAATGTTAGGTGTAAATAACTGAATTATGGCAATAAAATATGCTCTAAAGAATGTTTATTGCCTTTTTTAATAAACAGAAATGAAGGAGCAGTTATAATGCTATACTAACATGCTTCAGCATGTATTTTGTTTGGAGAATATATTTATTCACACTGAGGCCTACATTCTAAATAAGTTAAAATATTGATGCCTGCAATAACTTACGAATTTCCCGAGACCAAATCATGCAAATTTAAGCTTCATAATACTTTATAATGACCACTTTCTTTTGATATTGTGTATATATATATTTGATATATAATATAGAAAATCTACTTTAAATAATAGAATGTATTTTCAGAAAATGTAACTTTGATAAAATATGATTATTAGTACAAAACTTTTATTTTCCTCATGATCGAAATCAGAAACTGACTACAAAGAAGATACATTAAATTATTTGTTTTAGAAATATATAAAGAATCAATGTTTACCTCTAGAAAAAACGGTAGGATTTAAATGATGTAAAGCTAATATATACTTTAACTCTATAAATTTAAATTTTATGAATAATCCTAATTGATTACTTTCTAATTTGAGAAGGTAGTTTTTTTCAAAGTCACAAAATCCATCGCAATAAAAAATTGAAGATCTGGCTTTTTAACTTTTCACTAATGAATATTTTATAAAAAATTAGTATTTTTTTTTAAATTTTTCAGTTAATATAAGTTTAATATTAGACGTGAACCAAAAGTATCCAAAAGCTTACCAATACCTTAAAATTTGAAATTTTGGAAGAAAATATTTCTAACTTAATTACTAACATTTCTTTTAATTACGATGACCTTAATAACTTCACTGATTTGGAATGTGAGATTTAACTGACATTTTATTGATAAAAATATTTATTAATATTTTCTATGATATTTAAACTTCAGTGAATTTGTATGATCTTAATTTTACACCACGGAAAAATGAGCGGTTTACGTTTGATAATAATAGTTTTTTTAGTGATGTAGCACACAGACACACACAAGTAAAAATATCCTATTTTAATATTTAAATTTTAAAAATACTTTTAAATATTAACCATGTCTAATGTATATTTTGTTTGAGTAAAAATATTAATATCACAGGACGTTATATATAATTGGAGAAAAGTAATAATCACATTATAATTATATTCATTAATTTACTTATTTATTACTGAACAAACTTTATTGAAAATCTGTGTGTAATAAATGATATAATATATTGCTAGTGTTATATAAAAGTATTGCTGTTTAGTTTTGTAATTTGTATCATGAAAAAGCAACTTAAATTGTTTATACAGATGTTTGTTAAAAACTAAACGCATACAATATGAAATATTTTTTCAGAATAGAGCAACAAATTGCTGGGAAACACAGAAAAACAAAACTAGCAGCCATGTATCCGTTTATGAATACACAAATCTGAGATTTCTGAAAAAGGGAAAGTCCAGGGTTTGGTTTTAGAATAGCATAACATGTTGAGAATGGAAAGCACGACTGGAATGGAAACAATTTTGGGATGGCTGTTCAGTAAGAAAAAATTCTCACTCTAGTAATACTCAAAAAATTCTATATTCAAACGATTATTCTTTTTTTAGTGGGGACGGACATTTTAGTTTCTATTATTTTTTTTTTTTTTCAATCAAGACCAAGGAGAGAAAATGAAAGTATTTTGCCACAAAACCTCGTGAGATAATTTCTTCACACAAAAGCGTATGAAATGTTTTCTTTTTCAGTTCTTAAAATGTTATATTACGATTTGAATTTAAATGTATGATCATTTAGTGATTATATTACAAATTTAGTATCTTTACTTTAGAAAATACTTTAAAATTACTTAAAATAATTCAAAATAAACTTGCAATTTTAAAAATACAAGGAAATGAAGCTTTTCATTCGTTTCATTTGAATGGAAATATGTACACTTTTCTTAATTATGTTTGAAGTATATATTATATTTATAATTTGATGTTATATTCTGAACCCCCTTTCATAAACTTTCAATTACTGTTGAATATGTAGCTTTTATTGGAAAAGCCAGAATTTGAATCATTATTTGTGAAAAATCCATAAAAAGAAAATAAATTTCTTTTAGTGTATTACTTTACTAATATATTCCCTTTTTTCAATGATTTTCTTAATTTGCGGAGCCAGTTTTCTCCATGTTACATAATTTTATAAGATTTTATTTTAACTAATTTCATCACTTAAAAATATTAAGATAAATTTTTGTATGATACATTTATCGTTAGATACAGTGCAATTATAAAAATATAATTTTTATGATCGCCTTTTAAATTATTCTCATTCCATTAAAACTTTTTTATAATTTCATAGAACTCTTTATAAGCACTTTGCTTGGCATATTTTCTTCTAACTAATCTCAGATTTCGTGAGTTGTTTCATAATGATCAAATAAACTATTGAAGTTATTGATATTTTAGACAATTTGCTTGTTTGTAAAAACTAAATGTATATTCTAGTTTTCAAAATTATATCTTGTATGTAAAAACTAAATGTTTTAATATTTTTACATTCGATTTTGCGTAAGTTATTCACAATCTTTACTTTTGGTCATAATTATAAGTTATTATCTATATTTAATCTATTAAACATAGGTATTACCATATTTAATACAGCAAATTGTTTTTTTTTTTTTTCCATCTGCAAGCCAGGCTGGCAATATGGGGTGCTTCTCTTTTCCAACTGAACCGTAATTTGGTGTAGAGTCCAACTTCCGCAGAATACACATGCTATAGGTACACGTTTAAAGGGTAGGCAACCATTCACACAAAGAAATGACAAAGACAAGAGAGATGGAAAGTACATCCATGCCCCAGCCGGGATTCGAACCTAAGACCTCCTTTCCTTAGTCAGGTACATTGACCACTAGATAGGGTAGGTGGTTGATACTGCAACTAAATTGATAATATTTCAATTTAAAGTTGAATTTTCCTATTCATCGCATAATCACTTGACTCATGAAGGCTAATTAGTAAAGAAAGAAGAACTTACATTTTAAACAGTATTATTTCATTTCAATTGAGGTGAAGAAAATTAGTTCATATTTCAAAATAATAATCGGAATTAAAATCTAAAATTATGTTAACGTTTTCATGTATTTTAATCTGTGAAAGTAAACTGCGTTTTACTTTCATTTCCATTGAAGGTGATTTTCATTTATTAACCTTTAACATGGTTAAAATTATCAATGATGAAAGTATGCTTTCAAGTATTAACAAAGTTGCAACAAAGTTGAATAACATGAATAGCAAAGAAATAAAATAAACTTGATATTCATGTATAATATTAAACATATTTTAACTCATGCAATCCTTTCAAAGAAATTTTTTTTTTTGAAAAATTTTATAAATTAGAAAAATTAAAAAAATCACTATCATGAAATGGAAAATAACTTTAAATTAACTACACAATCATTCAATCAAATATTTCAAAGAATTTTTATTTAAAATTAAATTTCTTATTTAAATGTTTTTCCTATAATATTTTGCATGATTTTCAACTA
>JAPDSC010159427.1:0-14059 GCA_026290005.1 Latrodectus geometricus
GGGGACAAGTTGCCTCCAAGCTAGGCGATGTTTAGCCATGCATGCTTTGCCCCTTCACGTCTGTCAGAGGTAAGGGAGAAAAAGAAAAAAAAAAGAAGAAAAGAAAGAGAAAAGAAAAACGAAACTTCATGCCGTTTCTCAGAGAAGTTTCTTTTTTTTTTTTTTTTTACCATTTATTTTTCTTTCCAAGAGTTTTACGGAGCATTTTGATGACAAGTTAAAAGGTTGTGAATGGTCGGAGTTTAGTCGAGTGATTTAAGAAAAACGCGCAGCAGTTGCCATTCGAGAATATTTTATTGCAACTCGTAGTTCTTGGCGTAGTTTGTAAAGCGAGTTATTCATTAAAGCGTGCCACAGTAACAGCGCGCGACTACAAGAATATTTTAATTAATTTCATAATAAGAAAATTTAATTTTTACATTTTAAATCGCTCTGTTTCATATTAACTTATGAAACTTACCATTCGAGAATAATGCCCTAATGTAATTTAAATGAAAATGAAGTAATGTTAGCTTTAGAGGAAAACAAGGTTAGAAATTTTAAAAATGAGTTTTAAGGAGATTAAAATAAATTTTTTCTTATTTTTATACCAATTAGTTTAATTGAAGGGCTGTAATAGTTTGCACGGAAAAGTTGTCATTGTCATGGTAAGTTGCGAGTTTTATATTTGACCCAGTCAAATATCTGTATATTTTGAAATGTCCAATGTCTCATCTTTAGTTTGGTGAAGAGAAAAGGGTACCAACTCAGATGTCTTACACGTGGCTTGATTATGGTTCTAAAATGCAAAGAGGTTAAATGTTTTTAGTTCTTAAATGGAAAGCTGGACGAAAATTAGAATTAACTAATTTAAGGTTAGTCTAATTAATAGAAATAAAACGTGGATTTAGATGTATGTTTTAGACGACGGACTTTACGAGTTCTAGTCACATTAGTGAACCCGATAGGTAAGGTATCGAACCCATCACCTTTCAGTCCCAAGAATGATGAATACCAAGCAAGCCACTGCGTCCTCAACGACAAATTTATATAATAATTGAAATTAATTTCTAAACAATGTGTTGATATCATGAGTTTAACAACATTAAATTATAATCTTCAACAAAAATAAAGTAATTAATAGATAATATTTTTTTAATTATGATACTCTTCGTGAAAATGTAAAGGAAATAAAAAAAAATTAGGGACAATTCTCCAATGTGGAGAATTAATATTGTTATTGTCCATTTCATTTATTTTATTTCAAGACCATAATAATTTCAATTGACTCGCTCTCCAAAATATAAAAAATATAAGCAGAAAATTTAGAAATAACATTGTAACATTCTCATGTATAAAGCTGTAGAGAAATACTAATCTGTCACAGTTACTGAAAAATCTTGAAGTGTCTCGTAATATTGACATATACTCAAATGACGAGGTCGTCACCCGAGTGGTCATAATCTGAGTTAACCCATTCATTTTTACACCACAGTAGCATTGAGATCAAAATGATACCAATATTTAATGCACATTCTAAGCTGATTCTGGGATCCCATTTGAATGGGAAGAAAAAATACAAAAACAAAAAAAAATATTTTTCATGTCTATTGTAGAGACATTTCCTTATACGCTCTTGTATAAAGATGTAGAAGGATACTAATCAATCAGTTACTTAAAAATTATTAGATGCTCGTAATATTAAAATATGATTATATGACGAGGTCGACACCTGAGTTTACGCATCCATTTTTACTTCACAGCAGCATAGAGATCAAAATGATATAAATATTTAATGCACAATCTACGCCGGCTCTGGGATACCATTAGGGAACGGAAGAAAAAACATTAAAACGAAAAAATAATCAAAAAAAAATTTACATTTCTTTTCATGATTTGACGACTTTTTTTCATTCATCATCCAACTCACATTGCATTTCACTTTTGAAGCAGCTTCCATTATAATCGCACATTTCACATTCAAACATACAGAATGACAACGAGCTTTGTTTCGATGCTATTAAATTGTATCATTTATTATATTACTGCTCACATACTGTAAACTCACTAAATAAAAAATATTAATAATAAAATTATAATGCGTTATTTTTTTCGTTTGTAATTTTATAGAGGTCAAAACAGAATTATTATAGTCGAAGATAAAATTGGAACATTTATAAAGCGTCTAATTGAAAAATATAATAATCAAAGTAAAGATAAAAATTAACCGGAATTCAAATCATCTGCATTTTCTCTGGTTTTATGGAATTCAAGAACTCATAATGTTTTATATATGTAAAATAAATAAATAAATAAAATGGTGTTCTTTTCATATTGCTTCATTTATAGCATTGAAAAAATGGCAAGTAAAAATATATAAACTGTCTTCTCTTTCTGTTTAATAATTGAGATTAAATATAAATATACACTGCTTAAAACAATTAAAGGATATTGCGGTTTTCGGTGGAGCTTGTGTCTGGGAAACGTTTTAGATTTGATACGTGGTCGACAGACGTAGTAGGTTATATGAGAATAAATTACACATGTTTGGCAGAAAAAAATGCATTTTATTGTGCATTTGTGTACAAAAGGAGAAAAACACAATTTGTACATATGAGACAAAAAGAATAAGAAAAATTGTTGTCTTCAAATGAAGTCACTTTCAGTAGGGGGTATGATTTCCACGCACGGCCAGCAACGTTGAACACCTTTGAGGCATGGAGTCAATATGGCTATAAAGCACGAGTTGGGGTATTCTATCACTCTCTTCCAGAAGCGCACTTTTCAGTTCTTGGAGAGTTTGTGGGGGTGATTGGTGGTCAGCAACTCGTCTTCCCAGAGCGTCCCAAACGTGCTCTATAGGATTCGTGTCAGGAGAACACGCTGGCCATTCCATTCGTAAGATTCCTTCCTCGAAAAGGAAATCCTCCACCAAGTTAGCACGATGTGGCCTGCAGTTATCGTCCATTAATATGAAGTCATCTCCGATTGCTGCAGCGTAAGGGACAGGTCTGAGGATCTCATCCCTATATCGGCGACCAGTCAGAAGTCCATCTCAATTGATATAGAGGCTGTGCGCCTGTCGATGGAGATGGCACCATACACCAACACTCTCCCACCGCCAAATCTGACACTTTCGTGCACGAACGCAGGATTATTCGTACTGCCACGGTTACGTAATAATACTGCAAGGCAAGAGAAATTACAAAATTGTGTGAAAGTATCATTTTATGTTGACTTTAACATGCTTGTCGCAAATGTATCATAGGTTAAGGTGGATAATTGTAATACGTTTTTAACTACCTATTTTTACCATGCATTGGCGTTAAATGCACCAACTTTATAATTTTAAACTACGCTGTATCACAATTTCAAGTGACAACACACGCCGCATCACAATAATGGAGGAAAATTTAGAAAGACGTGAAGGTTAAATTGTGGTTTAGGTCCCCTTCTTCGCCAACTCGCGAATTTTAAGTGCTTTTTCGCGCATGCTCATTAATTACTCATTTGTTTAAGCCTTTTCATTGGTAGCTAAGTAAGTTTCACTTTGAAATAGTGGTAGAATTTTCGCAATGGCATCGGCGTGTTTGAAAAAGCGCCAAGCAAGGGACCTAAAGCACATTTTCACCGACATGAAATATAAAAGGAACACGTTTATTAAACTGATACTGAACAAAGTCTCTTTCTTTCACTTGATCTATCAGAAAACTACCAAATTTTTCAACTTGGAATAAAAGGAATTCTTAAAAGAGAAGTTCTATTACAAAAATGAAAAGAAAACATGATGCGCTTTCGTTTTCGTAGTTGCCAGCAGTAATAGTCATTTAGAATATGAAGCAAATCCTTTAAAATTATTTCAAGCGTAAGTTAATTTCAGATGCATGTCGCTTTTCCCCACCGTATTTAAGTTACGAAATAGTGTTTTCCCAAAACTTATTTGGCATCAATTGTTTTTCTCGGTTTAGAAGCTGAACCTACAACACTTCAAAAGATTCGCGAAAGATGGTAAAGATTTCCATTTCCCTTCGAAATAGGTATCTTATAAGTTATAAGAACCAAAGATTAAGATCGATAGTTAAGATTTCTTCTGACTATCTACTTCAGGATAGTTTTTAGCTATCAAAAATTCTAGGAAATACCGATATAAATCATTTGATTGTGAATGGCGCTGTTAACAATAATTTACGAACTTGTCATTTCAATTTATAAAGTTTCACTGGACTCATACAAATTCACTAATTGATGTGATTTCAGAGAGGAATTCATCATAGAACCATTTATATGATCATCTTATGATCATTTCCTAACTAGAACCATTTACCACTAATATAAAATGTCATATTAAACTTCTTGCTTTTATCATTCCATAAAATCTATAAAGGCAGTGGTGGCCTGGTTGGTTAGGGCGTCGTTCTCGTTACCAAAAGGGGGTGAGTTCGAACCCCGGCTTAGCCGAATATCTGTCGTGTTCACATATAGCGACTGGGGGATGTAAAATATGTCGGGTCGTAATATCTTCCATGTTCCCATTTCAAATTAATACCTCTGGGGGTGGTTGGAGCCAGGCTTTGAGCCTTCACTGATTTCAGTCTCTAAATTGGAAGATTCAGATTGTGCGGCCATCTATGAGCCAAAAGTCGCACTTCCACCTTTGTATGAGGGTGCTCTATTTATAAACGGAAGACGCTCTCTCTCTTTCTGACCTCATTCGCCTAGTCTCTAACGGGCGGGCTTGGTGTTGCCAACTGTCGTCAGAAACAACATAAAATCTATGAAATATTTAGATAAAATATTTTTAATGCTGAAAGATGCCCAATCAATCATTGGCTAATCGATACAATCTTAATCATCTGATCATATAGAAAATCTTAAATCTTAATCATATAGAAGAAATCATCAGATTCTTTTCATTTTGTTGCATAAAATCAAAGATCTTTAGAGCTAAAATCATCTGTTTTTATTTCTTTTAAATAATTAAGATCCACTTTTGGCGCAATATTGATTCGGTCGATTTCAAACAGTGATATGTCATTAATTTTGCTGAAAAGCTTTTGCATGAAGGTTGCTATTTTTATTTCTGACTTAATAAAAATAGTTATGATTGAAACTGCCTTTATTGCTTTTTAAAATATTTTCCATAAAAATCAAAATGCCCATGCGTTTGAGTCATTTTTGAAAACACTTTTTCCACATCTATTGAGGTACCTCTAAAACATGAGATTTGAAATCATCAACATCTTCTTAGAGTATCGAAAATTCGTTGAATACGTAATTTATTTTTGACATTTGAGTATACAAAAAAAGACATTGACTGCAAATCAGGTCAGTATAATAGATGACCCTTGATTCGATGTTTTAGAAGGTCAAAAATTCCTTTGTTTAAGCCAATGTGTGGACGTTCTTATTGTCGTGATGAAGAATTCACCTCATCTGTTGTTTTCTTTGAATTTCTCCAAAAACTATCATTTAATCTAACATTGCGATTAACTTTTGAATAAAAAATCAAAAGCTTTCAATCCAAAGAATCCAATATTGATCATTATTGATAATCGAAGGATAGAAACAGTTATTTATAGTCGAAGAACAGGAAGTATATTTGAAACTTAATTCTCGTAGTTAAATACCATAAGCTATTATGGCTGACCTACCACTGGTTTCTTTGAATTTTACTGCTTTTTAAGGATCCATTTCAAACGAAAAGTATTACAATTTATCAAATATACATACTTTATTATTACTCTCCTGTTGTTGAAAGAACTTATTGTTGAAAGAACTTATTTTGATAAACTATTGATTTTAATTTAAAATGACTATCATTTGAAGTTATTAAATACTTGAAAAATTTAAATTTAAATTATTGAATATTTCCACTTGAAATAATCTTTATTATTACAATTTTGAAAAGTTAATTATGTAACTTGGTGAAAATGCACTTTAGGTCCCCTACTTGGCGCGTTTTCAAAATCGCCGATGCCATGGAGAAAATTATACCGCTATTTTAAAGTGAAACTTAGTTAGCGACTAATGAAAAGGTTAAAACAAAAGAGTAATTAATGAGCATGCGGGAAAGAACGCTTCAAATTCGCGAGTTGGCGAAATAGGGGACCTAAAGCGCAATTTAACCTGTAACTTTATTAAATCTAAATTAACCAGAAAAAACACAATATAAATTCACATTATATAAAGCATTTATCAGATCTGTGTTTATACTTATGGTTCGGAGACTTGGATTTTTACTGAATCCCTGGCAGAACAACGAGCTACCTTTGAAGGAAAAGTTTTGAGAAAAATCTTTGGAGCTGTAAATTAAAATTAAGTTTGCAGACGTCGACATAATTTTGAAAAGTACAATTATTTAAAGTTATAAACATCGTCAAATTCATTAAAATTAGAATTTTAAAGTTTACAGAGGCCACATATGCAATATGGACTTTTTATCTTTATATTTAAAATTTTCAATCAAACCTTTGACATCTAGAAAAAGAGGAAGACCCAGTTTGAGATGGACGGACTGCGCAGAGGTTGACTTTAAGAGCCTAAGATTAACTAATTGGGGATCAATTGCAAAATGTTGAACAGAATGGAAGAAAGTTGTTAGGAAGGCTTAGGCTCATCAAAGGCTGTCGGGTCAATAGAAAAAGTAAAAAGCTTTTTTTATGTCAATTTTTTGGATATGGCAAATCTTTGGAATCTCCAAAAAAAAAAAAAAAAAAAAAAAAATCATTTTATAAATATTTAACAAAACTACTAGATTGCAAAGAGCCTTACAGAAAAAAAGAACTTTATTACAAAAATTTTAATTAATTTTTAAGATCAAATTTTTTTTATATATTTTAAAATTCAAAAAAATTATTGTAAATTATTTAAAAAAAATTTATAAATTAATAAGAGAGATAAAAAAAATTACAATGTTCCTAAAGTAGTCAAGTGTTTTAATTTTTTAAAGAAAAAAATATTTTATTTCAATAAAGTTTTAGCCTAACCACAGATTCAGGCCATTCGTTCAAATGGGGAGAACCAGAACCTGATTCCTGCAATCCAACGTCAGAAAAATCGACCATTATGCCGATGGTATGGTCAGGTATCGTGTTAATTGGCCTCACACCCCTCCATGTCTTTCACGGAGAATCTGTGTGGGCTCAGATTTACTGTACGGTCGCTCTTGGCGTGATTTTCCAAAGTTGGCAATAAATAACATTTTCTAGCAACCCAATCAATGCTGACCAATCACAGATGAGTGATTCCGACCAATTAAAAATGGGGGATTCTGACAAAATGGGAACCTACCAATGAAAAATAAAATATTCTTTTTACTTACAGACCTCGCTTCTGCAGATTGGCGAGATTTTTGGTGATTTTTTGAAAAAGTCACCAAGAGCAACCGTACAGTGAATGTTTATCGAGTGTTTCATTTATTTGAGATATAGGTCTGAGGTCTTGATTTGTGTCCTAAAAACGTTTTTAGATATAATATCTTTAATATGAATCAAATATTTAAATAATTATAATAAGTTCTTAATTATGATCTATAATTAAAAAAAGTTCACTTTTTTGACAACATTTAGTTCCTTATTAACAAGATATCGCAGAAAATAATATGAACTTAATTCTTCATTTATTGACCATATTAAAAGCTTAAATCTTATCTGCGCTAATTCGAGCTGTTCTTATGAGAATACGTCTTATTTATAAAAAAAATAGATTAGTCCTTATTACAGAAAAATGTTAAATTTAAGAAAACTCACCGAAAGTTAATAGGTTTTTGATAAGAAAATCCCAAAACATTGTAAGCAGAATAGAAACAAATTTCAATTACCTTTTTAGACTAAACAATTGGTAGGAATTATTCCTTTAAATTGAATTACTGATGTTCTTCTCAGTATAGTTTATATACTTTAAAATTCCTAAATGGATTATCCTTTCTCCTATCATCATATGTAAGCAGTTTCAAAAACAAAACAATTTAAAAATGACTTTTTTATAATAATTTTAAAATAGTACAATATTTTAAAATAATGAAAAAACCCATAGGTAAATTATATCTGAAATAAAGTAGAATTTCTCACCCTTTTTATATAACCGAACTTTATAATGTATTCAAAATCTTGCTTCTTGATCTTGCTGTTCGGCTTTCTGAGGAGTACCCAGTACACTTCCAATGGGTCCCCTCCTATGTTGGTTTGAATGGTAACGAAATCGCTGAAAATTTGGACATATCACCCTCTGCTGATATACTGCATGGCAACTCCAGCTTGGCTTACACTGAAATCTCCCCAATCAAAAAGACTCAATTAAATGCACTTTGGAAAGTCACTCGTAAATACTCTTGGTACTTTGGAAAAAAACCTTGTTGCTGTCACAAGCTCAAAATTTTGTAGAAAAGCCAGACTGCTCACGCTTTTCGAATGGTCACATCAAATCCATGATATATCTTCAAGGAAAGAGGAACTTTAAGGATTGTCATTGGTGAAGAGCAGAACAGACCTTTCTTGACCAATCTCAAGTGTTTGGGTTTTACAGTTCTCAAGATTTTAAAAGGCCCATACCTGTTTTTAGATGTTTTAGAGACTTTTGGTTTTATGAAGATGGTGTAGCGTTGCTAGCGAGATTAAGGACATCAACAGCACGATTTAACTTATTGCAAAACACCAAATTTCATATCATCAGCACTGAATAGACGTTAGTTCAAATCTGCATTAATCAGTTTAACTTTAAACCTACTTCATTCTATAAAGAGGCTGCAGTTTTTTTTTTTTTTTTTTTTTTTTTTTTTTTTTTTTTTTTGATATCTTTTTAATATTTTAAGACGTTTTTTCATTGAAATATATTACCAGTACAGCCAATTTACTTGGAGATAGCTGTTATACGTCTAAGTTATACGTGCATTTTCTATGGGTTATGGGCTATTATGGGTTATGGGTGCATACGACACATTGTTCTTTCATAGGAATGGTGTGGAAATAACCAATTATATCTTATATAGGCGACCATATCATACGTCAATATTATTAGGTAGTCAGTATCACAATCTCTCTCTTTTTCTTCAAGCTTTGGTTATTTATTTTAATAACTTCATGTATTATGTGTATGTAGGTTATTTTGTAACTTAAACTATAAGTGATAATCTAAGATACATTCAAAAATAAATTGCAATTTGGCTTCATAATCAGTTTATAGTTATCTTCTTCGTAATTCAGCACCACAATAGTTGGTGATTTGGTTTGTTTGGTTCAAATGTCTCTTTTTGTACAGAAAGGCTAATTACATTGGAACTCATAATTTAACATGAAATCTGATTCACTGCAAACATCTAAACCCCTGTGGTGGATGAGGTGGAAATCGAACAAACTGCATGGTTCGTGATGGTCTGATTGGTTGGACGTTCGTTTTCTTTATCGGAAGGTAATGAGCTCGTAACCCAACTGAAGATCTGCCGTTTTCAGTAATGGTGGTTGGTGCACGTTAAATATATCTTGGTCATAATGTCCTCCATGTAAAATGATATCTCTGGGGTGGCAAGCTAAGTATTAGAGATCTTCTACTTGGTCTAGGCTTCTAAATTATGAAGACTCCCTAACCCGACTGCTTCTAACTGGTACAGCCCAACTCAGGACTTCGTACAAAAAAAATTGCTAATGCAACAACAATAAAAAAACTGCAATATTAGGAGTTATTTTGCTTGATCCTTGCTTGTAAATTACGAAGACTCGCATTCGGTTACTTCCGCTAATTGGTAGAGCAGGGATGCCAATTAGCGAATACGATTGTTGGCGATGGCCTGGTTATTTAGGGAGTTCCTTCTTGTTGTCGGATGGTAAGGGATTCAAATCTCAATCCAACCAAAGATCCTCCATGTTCACAAACAGAGGCTGGAGCACGTTAAATATATCGTGGTCATAATGTCCTCCCATGTGAAATGACACCTATGGGGGTGGCCGGCCAAGTATAGGGAAGTTTTCTACATTAAATTATGATTCTAAATTATGGAAATTCCCACCAAGCTGCTTCTAACTGAATTCTCCATAACTAACCCTGAGTTGGGCTCTTTCAGTTAGATAGAATGGGTTGGTTGGACCTTGCGACACAAAACCCAACCAACCCAATCTATCTAACTGATAAAGCCCAACTCAGGGTTAGGTATGGAGAAGTATGTTGATGCAACAAAAACAACTTACTGGTAGAGCCCAGCTCGCAGCCAGGCACAGGAAAGTATGTTAGTTAGTGCAACACAACATGATAAGTTGATACACATTTATCAAGATTTTGGCTAGATCTGATTCGTGAACATCATATTAGTTCCCGCAAAGGCAATGATTTTTTTTCAATTGTACAACTATAGTTCATTTTCAATAATATGAGGCTTGAAATATAATTCGTCGTTTTAAAAAGAATAAAAAATACTGTTGTTGTTTCTGATGACACGTGGCAACGCCAAGCCCACCCGTCCGAGACTAGGTGATTGATGTCAGAGAGGGAGAGAGTTTCTTCCGTTTTTGAATAGAGCACCCTCATACGAAAGTGGAAGTACGACTTTTGGCTCATAGATGGCAGCACCATCTGAATCTTTCAATTCAGTGATTGAAACCAATGAAGACCCAAAGCCTGCCAATCACCCCCAGAGGTATTAATTTGTAATGGGAAGATGGAGGACATTGCAACTCGACATATTATTATCGTCCCACTTGCCATTAATGAACACGACGGATCTTCGGCTAAGCCGGGAATCGATCTTACTACCTTTTGGTAACGAGAACGATGCACTAATCAACCAGGCTACCACGGGCTTAAAAAATTACTTAAACCATATAAAGATAAAATGGTAATATCAGGAGATATAACGTGAAAATTTGAATGAAATTGTACCTAAATTTAGTTTTCTAATGTACTTTATTTATATATATTTCCGTTTACGTAACTAAGCCCCTGTGCACTAAAAAAAAAAAAAAAAAAAAAAAAAAAAAAAAAAGATGTTTCCATTTTTAAATCTTGGCTAAAAATTTCAGCGGTTTTTTTTCTTTTTTGGACGTAGGGAAGGGACACTCGTAAGAACACATTGAGTTAGATTCTGTAAACAGGTGTATGTTGTCTTTTAAGACCTCTTTAAGAACGTGAAAGCGATTAGAAAGCAGGTGTATTCTTTTAAAACGTCTTATTGCGTGAGGTTAAGGAACATGTGTTTTCGTGTTTCAAGATAAGAAAAAAGTAATTGAGTTATTACGCAGGGCATTTCAGATTGAATTTTTTTTCAAGGTCTTAAGCTTTCTTACTTTTTTTTTGTATAAAAAATGAACATATTAATTTAAAGGATTACATCACCGGCATACAACTATCAATCAGTTATTTTCACTTCCGTTTCAGAAAAAAAAAATTTGGGTTGAAAATGAAGTATGAATAGGAACTAAAATCAATTTTTGTTCGCGCGCGCGCGTATATTATATGTCATTATATAAATTTAAATTACTGTTTATAAGTTGAGTTCATAATTTTCCTATTAATGTCTAAATCAATTTTAAAATGTATTTGTAATAGGGAAATAAATCAGAAGTTTAAGTAAATTATGGTTAATAATTTAGATAAATTTCTAATTTACATATTTTTTATAATAATAGAGGTCAAAATCGTCTCTATATTTTTAAATATGAAACAAAATCCAATATTAAATATAAAACAAAATTTAAATATTAATTTATAAAATATCAAAAATAAATGCTAATTTGGAATATTAAATTACAAAATGTTTGCAATTTATAAATGAAGCCATATTTAAATCCGTTTCGAGTTTGACTTATATATTCTGTAGGATTCTAAAAGGATAGAGATTTAAACTTATTTTAAATTGATATATAAATGTTAG
This sequence comes from Latrodectus geometricus, assembly GCA_026290005.1. Lineage (NCBI taxonomy): Eukaryota > Metazoa > Arthropoda > Arachnida > Araneae > Theridiidae > Latrodectus > Latrodectus geometricus. The sequence goes on from JAPDSC010159427.1 coordinate 11,837, forward strand.
GTAAATATCATAATAATGTACAATTTTATGGCTAATTACTTACATAACATTAGATCTACATAGAAGCGATGATGATCTACAAATGCAGGATATAGTCTCTTAAATATTAACTTTGGCACAGTGACAAAGTCTCAACTCGCGTGGAAAAAAAACTATTTCTTCTAAACATAATTTAAACAAGATATTGAACGGCCTAGGTGCTAAACAATATACCATCCATTGTGTTTTTAGGACGTTTTTTCGATAAGCAACCAAATTCGTTTTTTGTTGAGGAAAAAGTCGGGAAATTTCTCAAGCATCCACTACGACAAATGGAATATAGAAAACAGAAAAGCAACATTTATTTTCTATTGTTCAACAGTAGCTGGGATCGAGCTTAGAATATTCCTATATAAAGAGCCAGCTGGCACCATAAAGTCGTAGTGAGACCCTTACCACAAATTTACTTTGATCCCGCGAAACGGATAGCATAACAATTAAAGGTTTTTGTAAATCATTTAATTTCATACAAAATATAGACAGGGGGCGATATTCGCATATCGCAAAAGAAGTATTGGAAAATTCCCAAGCACTCACCATGACAGACATGCATGCAGATAGCAAAAATGCAGCATATATTTATACTATTTAGCAGTTATTATGATTGAATCTGGGACATATATTTCACATCCCAGAACTCTCGATCAAGAAAACAGATATGGGCATTGAAGGCCTAGGCCCTCCGATGGGCTGCCGTGCCTTAGAGTTTTAGTTTTTTTAATTTAGATACCTGATACTGATGAAAATGGTCATGCTGAAAAAATAAAGACACATTAAATTTTTGTAGGATCAGAGTGTTGAAAGAATTAGTGAGGAATATGCCATCTCAGGTGTTGGCATCGTCACTCGAAATTCAGCATTTTTGATCAATTGAAATAATAATTTGGAAACAAATATAATAAACAAGTTTAGTAACAGTTACAGATTTTTATTCAAAATTTAATTTCACAAATTTTTGTACTGCTTTCTTATTTATGTAAATAGACTTGTTCATTGTTAAAAAATAAACAATAAATATCAGTGATGTACTCTTTTATATCTATATGATAAATTTACACTCCATTATTTTTACTTATGTGTAATTTATTGTAGATGGTGTCGAATAAGTGGAAAGATCGAATTATTCTACATGACTTTATAATATCTGAAGTTAAAATTTCTATTTGTATCAGAATGTATAGTTTCATAAATAGTGGGCCGTATTCATGTGCTGTAAAGGAGAAAACCTGGAAAGCTCCCAAGCATCCATCCCGACAGACAATAAGGCTTAACAGAAGTGATATAATCATCTCCCATTGTTTAACAGAACGAATTAAAATGAATTATGATTGGCTTCAAATTTTGATTGGAACAACAATCTTTAGACATTCTTGCTGTGTTGACAGAGCCGTATGGTTAGTGATATGGGCTTCAGTTCAACATTTCGAAGATTCGATTCCCGCTTCCAATTGGATATTTTCAGTGATTCTGAGACCACTGTAATCGGTAGAAACTGATATAATTGGCCTTCAAGTGCAAAAAAATTATTATTTAGACATAGCTAAAATAATCCTCCGTAGAATTGGAGTAATTTGGAAAGAAAAGTGTCAGTCTTGGGCCCGGGAAATCATGGGTTCGATACTCGACACAGCAGAAGAGATGTCTGCTGGGAAGTTTCATGCTCGTGTTTCCTCTTGTCCAATCTTTCTTTGCTGATGTGATATAGCATTGCATGATCAGAAGATTGTGCTTTTGCATAAAAGAGAAGAGTGCAGAACGGTATCGATTACTCACATGAGATTGGTTCATAGTTGGGAGGCAGACTATATTTAGAAACTGTTGAAGGAAACTGGAAAAATGTTGCGGAAAGTTAATCAAACATTTTCCTTGTGGGAACTATATAAATGACATATTTTATATATAAACCAATCTGCGTAGAAATTCATATATCGTTCTTTTTCTTGTCGGTTTCCAGCCAGGCTTATCTATTCATAAATTCTCAAATAAATATTGCCAAAAAATCTAGAAAGTGATTTTACAAAGTCTTAATGATAAGTTTATTGCTGAAAAATTCAACAAATATTTTTAATACAACCATATGGATTAAAAAAATATGGAGTGTAAAAAATATAAAGGGAGAACTACTAAATTATGTTTCATTTGCCAATATAAGTAATTTCTAAAATAATTAATAAAAATAAGTAA
>JAPDSC010159431.1:0-32953 GCA_026290005.1 Latrodectus geometricus
TTGTAAACAGAATAGAACAAAATTTACAAAAAAGCCTAAAGGGGTATAAGAGGAGGATTTTAATTAAATAAATATTTTTGTACCACTATCAGAGTTGTCGACTTTAGTATTTATTTTTATGGGAAGAAAATCTATATTGTGAAACATCTGCATTAGTTTCGCTGCAAAAAATTGAAAAATTTTGTTTGTATACTAATTTTTAATTTAAAGATTGAGCTTTTTTTTTAAAAGCTCGTTATATATTTGATATTTTAAAATCTTCACCACTTTCTATATTTATTGATAAAATAAAGTTTAAATTTCAATATTTAATATAATAAATAACCATTTGAGTAAGGTGCTGATAAAAATATCTTTAGTTAGCTAAAATTACAGTTGTTTTATTCGATTATTCAAAAATGTTATTGTTTGAAACAAATATTTTATTTCCATATTTTGTGTAGCTAAAATTATTATTCTTAATATTTATAGAAAGAAAGAAATAAACAGAAAAAGTTAATTTTTAAAGTTATAGTTTTTTGGACATTCTTTCATATTCAGCTTTCTTACAGGATCAAGAAAGCTGAAGTTGAAGAAGTAACAAAGCAAATGAATTATGGCATGATTGCTAATACCTATAGGGAGTGAACGTATTATAAATTTAACGTTTTTCATTGAAATACAATTTCCATTACTTTTAAATTAAGAGAAATGCTAAATTAGTAAGACAGTAACTCGAATTGTTTTAGTTTTAATACCTTATTTTCATACGTCACATGCATATTTTTCCACACAATTTCTCGTAAGTTTGAATAATAATACATTTATTTATATATACATTAAGTTTTTTAGCAATTATTAGGTAAAATTTAATAGAAGTCAGTTATTCAAATTATAAAAAATGCATTTTTTATCAACAGTATATTATGGTTCTAAAAATAAGACTGTGGAGTGTGATTTATGGTTTATTATGGGTACTTAGGTATATAAATTTGTAATTTTGAAAATTTTTTGCAACATTGCAATATATGACACACGCGCGCGTGTCATATATTGCAATGTTGCAAAAATTATAATGCTGAAATAGAATTAAGCAAATGTACTGTAGAATAAATGAAATATACTTGAAGCGCGTATACTGTAGATATACTTTAGATGAGTATACTAAGAGAAACATAATTCCAAGTAAAAATATCATGATTAAAACAAAATCCAAAATTGCTATTAATAAATTGTGACTCATTAATTTTGTTGAATTTTAGGAATTAATGAAACAATTTTTGATTTTGCTTACGAATTAATTTTAATCTAATTCCCTTGATAATAAATTAATGGATAATTTATTTGATGCTCTGCCATTCACATGAGATATTTAATTAAACTTGGAGTTATAGTTTAAAGAGGATTTCAACATGTACAAATATTTACTCTTGAGGTGAAAATTGAGTGCCTGATTTAAGAAAATAAATAACAGAGTGCAAACAATTTCACTGCGGCTCAGCTGAGGAAGTTGTCATCGAACCATATGCTTCTTTTAAAAGTTACTTAAAGAATCGGTATTGGTTTGGTTTTTTCGTCGAACAACCAACTTTTTCTTCCCACGATCTATGATTTTATAGCCACCTATGTTTTAAAGGGGATTCCGAACTACTACAAACATCCAAGACCAAAGTAAGTTTTAAATCCAAGAATTGCTAAACCGAATGTAAAGCGCTAACCATTCGCTTTACAGCTGGGCCAAGAAACCAATATATGAAATCAATATATGGGAAATAAATTACTGAATTTCTATTAGTAGACAAATAATCATAGGTATTACTTTTTTTTATCGGCTAATAGGTGCTATTTTAGATGACCACATCTTTTAGTGATCTCTTTATTGTCAGCAATAATCTTTTTCTCTAAGTTTTATAGTCACTGAATAAAAATATTTGTAATGCAACCTTTCATAGAAAAAAGTCAAAGCTAATTGTGTTTTACACAATCATATCGTAAATATTCATATATTATACGTTTCCAAAGAGTCCAGAATTGCAAAGTGAACTTATTTGAAGACAAAGTGCAGTACAAGAATTCTTGCGAGAAATAAGTGAATCATTAAACTTGAGACATTTGAAGCTGGGAATTTAAATATTTTACTTACTTAAGGAATTGAAATTAATCTCATTTGTGAACGCGAAGAAATAGAGAACCTTTAAGCATTTCGCAAAAATAAGATATAAGTCTAACTCTTGGTCAGACTTATATCTTATTCTCCTAATACTGGTAAGATTTATTCAAGTAAATTAAACTTCATTTTGCAAATACTATCGTTACAGTTTGCATAAAAGGAAAATGAATATGATAAAAGAGTAATATCTGTCTAAAGGACTTTGCTTATCAGTTTGGTCAACTTTATATTTTATTTCAATTTTGGAGAGAAATTTTGTTATTTTAGAAAGGAAACTTTAAATTGTGAATATTTGAATGTGGAAGGTGTGCATATTCAGAAGAAATGCATTTTTAAATTATTGTCTATTTATTAACATAATTATATTCCGAAAAATATGTAGAATATTATAGTTTTGGAAAACAAATACTATCTAGTTAATTTTAAAAGTACTCCAGCAAAATTAAGTCAACTCTTTAAAATCATTCTAATACAACTATTTTTAAGAATTTCATAAAGATATAAATTCTTTAATATTTTATTATCATTTTTAAATTATTTCCTATCAACAACTTTATTATTCTTATTAATTTCGATAATATTTTCTCATCTATATCATAATGCTATAATATTATGGATTCAACTTAAATGAATTTTTCTTATTTTATGAGTAAAAATATTGGTTAAAATATTTGTAAGAATGACTTTATATGGAAATTGAAATAATAGCGCATAAAACTACTAGTAAGTATTTAGATAATTTCAAAGTAATATAACTTTATAAACCGAATCAGGAAAAAGTTATTTATAAAACGAATTATTAATACAAATCTGAAAACAATTACTTATTTTATAATAATTTAATTTTTCATTTTATTTTACACGTCTTGTGTTTTTATTGATACAACGAAATAAAGACACAACACATGTATCCCAAACTTACTCAAATAATAATATTTATCCTTTTGACATAAAGTCAATTTAAATCTAAATATTAAAAAACGTAAGTAAGTTTATTTTATATTTTTATGAAGTTTAATATGTTTATATATATATAAAAGAATTGATTAGGTGATATAATTTACCTTATATATTTACAATTAATTGACATTCATTACCGAAAAAACATAATAAATTGATTAAATAAAATTCAAATATATTTATTCTCAATTAAAAAATTTTGCTTTAATTCTTTTGGAACTTTTATTCATTTTCAGAGAATACAATGTGCTTTGTTTGATTATTGATTACGAAGAATCCAAATGAAATCATCTTTTATCATTTTAAGAATGGTCTTTTATGAAATTTAATTTATTTTGTTAAATTAATTATAGTTGCTTCCCTTTGATTCCTATAGCCTTAGGCAACTGTAAACGATGAAATCATGAATAGGCAAAAAATAGTGTCACATATTTCATAACAAGATAAGACCGAAATGATTATATAAGATTGTAGCAAATATTTAATTTCAATGATTTAATTAATTACATTTCATTTAATAGAATTTTTAACATGTAAATAGTAAAAGTTTATTAGCAAAAATGTGTTTAAACACATAATACTGCTATCAAATAAATAAAAATATCTTTACTTTTAATTGCATCATACCTTTATAAAGATTTATTAAGCCCATGAGATCCAACATAATTGAACAGTAATCATTAATTAGTTTCCTGCCTTCGCTCACTACATTCAAATTTTAATAGTAAAATGTATTTAAATTGGAAGACGTATGTGTATGTGGGTGTGAATTCTGTGACTTTTTGATTTTCACTAATTAATTATGTTATACTAGAATTAAATTGCATAATTTGATTATATAAAATATGATAAATTGAATTTTATATATAATATTCCAATTTGAATTTTATATATAGAATATGATAATTTGCTATAGTTTGGATTATATTTGAACTTTGAATTATATTTGACTCAGCATCTATTGAAAATGTTTCTGTTCTATTTAAATGAAAGAATTCCATCTTCATTAAAATTTTCTATACGTTAAAATTTATAAATTATTAAAATATATTTTATGATTGTGTTTTTTCTTATGTTGATGAAGTTGAATGCTTTAAATAACGAAGTGATTTCAAATGTTATTTAGTGTAAAATTTCATTAAAATGTATACACTTGAATGGATCAACAATTATATTAAAAAGTAAAAATGATTTAAATCTTAAATGTCTTTTTATGTCTAATGTCTTAAGGTCCTAAATTATTTACGACACCACTAATGTGAAATGCTGAAGAGGGAATACTATATACATTTGAATTATTTATTTAGTTTTTTTAACTATTTTCTCCTTATCCTGTGTTTTTTAATTCTAAAACTTTTCTAATTAAATTAAGTAAAATATTTATAAACTAAAGTAAATGTATATATGATTTAATGATTAATAAGTAAAACATAAAGTGAGACCATAATTAAATTCATTATTTGCTTCTGAATAATACGTTTTGTTATATATTATATCACACATAATCTTTATAAATGAAACGTAAATTTAAGTAAATGACAAAATATTGATGTGAATTTAGAAAATAAAAGTATGCTTTAAAAGCAGATTTTTTTTTTTTTTATAAAAATTCCCATTTGTTGTCTTTTTCTAAATTCATGGTTGTTTCTAAGCATTTATTCTATTTCTAATAAGTCATTTGCCATTATAGTTTAAGGATTTTTTTTATATTATGGGGCATTTTATAACATGTGTAGTTTAATCAGGAAATCAAAGTGAGTAGCCTGTAGGTAGGATTTATCCGTATAGTTTTCTTCAAAATCTTTTAAGTTAATATTCATTTAAGCTTAATTTCAGTGGCTTAGAATATTCAGATATGAAAACTTAATTTTTCCGGAACCAATTTCTTCATTAAAATTTTGAGTTTTATAAAGTTTCAGTAATTATGAAATTAACATTTTCTTAGAAAAGTTAAGTAAAAAATATAAATAATAAGCTTAAATTCTTTTGATTACTTTACTCATAAAAGGAAAATTATTTCTTTTATAATTTTTTTTTATTTTTCATACAGTGGTAGTGTATAACTAAAATTGATTTATCAAGGGTACATCATATATTAATGTACATATTAGATTTGTATATATAATTAATAGATTAGATGTCTTTATAGTTAATATTGAAATGTAATTGGGCAATGCATTTGTTGTCCAAATTAATAAATACTTCCAATAAACAAGTAATTTCAAATGACCTTTTAAGTGACGAGATCAACATTTCAGCAAGAATTCTCTATTCATGTACATTAGTGGAGGGACTCTGGATTCTGTTGAATTTTTAGTATACATGATAAATTCTTAGTACACTCATGATTCTTACATATAATCTGGTTATTGAATCCATGATTTCAGTATTTTACTAAAGACAACATAACTACTCTAAAGCATGACTTAACTCAAGACAATTAAATTAAAAACATAAAAAACAATATAGCGAAAGACAACATAACTTGACTAAAGCCATGTAGATTAAAGAAAACAACACTCGAGTCCAAATAAAAATTCTCAAATTTTTTAAGTTTTCTACTATTTAAAAAAATGAAAGTATCACAAATTTGAATTCTTTTATGAGTATCCAAATCCAACTACGTGGTGTTTTGAGCAGAACCAAAATTTTGAGCTCATTTCTTTGTTTAATGTATAATAAATTAATCTTGTTTTGCTGAAAATAACAGTTTGGTTTAATATTTAGTTATGATTTAAAACATAGTTCAATGTTCAGTACACCATTCAAATAATGGAAAAGTAATGTTGCGCTTCAGATTTACATATAAATATTTTTAGATTTGGTGCTTGAGAATTTCCTAGGTATACTCTCTTGCGACAGTCATTGTAGAAAAAGGGACATGGATGACTGTGAAAATTGCGTTTACATATACAAGTTGTATATGTAAAGTAGTATATACTTTACATATAAAACTTTTTTCAAACTTAAAAGTTGCATATGTAAAGTTTACATATACAATTTTTTAGGTTGGGTGCTTGAGAGTTTTCCGAGTTTCCTAACTTGTGACTTTTCACGGACAGTGAATATTGGTTATATCCGTAGAAAGTCTTCTCGAAATACAATTTGCAGGAATATTAAAATGCTATAAAACAGTTTTAGGGTATTTGGCTGTCTAAAACGTGAAACCAATATGTTCTAAATATTTGATAAATATTTATTAATTTTAAAGAAATATTAATTTTTTAGAAAAGGTACTGTAGTAAGGTAGACAAAAAGAAATATAATATACAGTGTCAAAATCATATCTTTACTTCTAGAGCTGAAAAATAGTTGACAAATATAAAAGTGGGGACACTGTGTGACGTTCCTTCATCCTTGATGCGAGAAGAGTTCCGATATGGTGAAATATAATTCAAGTGAATTATATCATGATATAATTAACTTTATAGTGAGTCTAAATCAAAGTTAAATGGAGCCTAGTTACATACGCTCTGAATCAATTTTTTAAATGATGTGCATTTTTTTAATCTAGCTAGAGCCCAACATCTTGATATAAGATTTATTCCTTATAACAAAATTTAGGCTTAGGAACAAAACTAGGATCTATATAGTTTTTTTTTACTTTACGTAAGTCAAATATTCAGGGATTTGCTTAATTCTAAAATCACTAAAGCACTTTTTTAAATTAAACAAAAGTTTTGATTTACAAGAACAATATTTAAGTATTTAATATCAGGAAATGGTAGGACTTCCTTGGGAGAAGATTCAAGAGATTTTGAATTAAGTAATTATATTCATAATAGCCAAGGGGAATTTTTGTCTCACTGAAGGCATTTTATCTTTGAAAAAGAACGACTGATGTATCTCATTTAGAAAAGCCAATGCTGTAACTAAGGCAGCGTAATCCGCCTGACCCTGGAACAGGTCCAACTGATGCGCGGATCACTGCTGCCAAGCTGGGGAAAATCAGAGCTCCATTCGGCTTATTAAAGGGTCGTGTATAGTAAACAAAAAACTTCTCTCGTACTTAGGTAGCTTCACAGAATCTATTTTAAGGCTGTAAACATGAAGTTACAGACATAAGAAATCGAAAAATCTGGCCTCTTTTCAAAGCGAATCAAAATTTTTCCATTACTAATAATTTCCTTAATCCAGAAATAAATTTTATTCTTAATGTTTATTATTCTTAATGATTTGATTTTAATTCTTAATGTTTCATTTCATTCTTAATGTTTGTCTAATTGTTAAACTTAATGTATGATATTAGTGGCATGCTGATAGATATACGCAATTTTTTTAATATAATCTTAATTCGGATATTTCATATGCAGGGATGATACTTGTATTCTAATAATTTGTCAGTTATTGTACTCAAATTTAATTTAAAGCAAAAGTTTTAATTAAAGAAAAGTAAAATACTATGTCTTGAAACAAAATAATCAAGTAAAGGAAGATAATTATTCTACTGAAAACAAGAAAAATTTCTCCAGAAAAAACTTTAAGAAAGTGTACTATTACATTTCGTATACGTTAAAATCTCGCCGCCTTGACATATTTGGTGATAACTAACGGAAACAGATAAAAAATAGTACCTGTGAGTTGAAAAATTTTTTTGAAGGCATGGCTGTTTTTTCATAACTTAAAATATTTGTAAAAATTATGAAGTTTAGAATAATAATGGAAATAGCATAAATTTGTGATATTTTGTTTCATTTGGTAACAACAATTGGTGATAGTTCCATCAGCGCAGGCAAAATGGTAAAACTCCAAAACAAATTAATGAACATTAAAGTAATAAAACAGTTTTAGTAAAAGTCAACATATGCATTAATGTATGCATACATATACTCACACGTATGTCATAATCACTTGTTTATAAAATAACACACAATTATTCATACTTTATACATGTCATTATAATTTCTTTATAAAAAGCTTAATTTCATTTGCAATAATTGAATGGGTATGTAAAACAAATGTTTTCGAGCAAAATTGCAGAATAATGTAAGTTTTATGATCTGATTTTAAAAATTTATAGTAAACTTAAAAAAATATGCCGTACAATTGAAGGCAAAAATATAACAAACTGTTCAACGAAATGTTCTGTATCATTGCATCAATTAAAATGCAGAAAGGAAATTTAATATATTAAGCAGTGCAAACATATGGAACAACAATATAATTGTTATAAACATTAAATTTTCCCAAACTATAAGTGCTTATTCATTTATACAGACACGTCTTTAGTGGTATATAAGTTGAAACATTTATATGCATATATATTTATATAGGAGGTAGCGATATTTTTCTTTATTTCAATATAATTCTAAATGCCCCCAGTAGCTTTATATATAGACATTATGCACACAACAGCAATTCCAAAATACTGTGCTATAAGTACGCTTTTTTTATGCAATTAATTATTTTAACTGTAGTTGTAATGCCACGATTTTGAATGTCTTGAAACTCAATAAATAATGAACAAAAATAACATTTTATATCATATTCCTTTTCCACCTTTCAAAATTGCTTTTGCTATTTCCTTCAACTACACTCCCATTCATTCTGTATTATCTCCAAAAAAATGTCTAAACACAACATCGATATAAATCCTCATATCTATATCACTCTGAGTTCAGTTTTTCATCTCCTATCCTCAGTTATTTGAGGAGCTATGACGGGTGATCAGCGCCATCTGTCGGTCTGTCGTAAAAAGCATCTGCCTCTCAACATGCGATTCTTGATGATATAAAACACGGACTAGTCGTTCAAGAAAGGGACGAAATTACTTGCGGATGAGTAATATACGACGCTGTCATAAATTTTCCACCATTTCGGATTTCTTGGATGTTTGTTTTCAATTTTAAAAACATATTTCAAATTGTATTGTGAGGAAAACATAGAAATATTTGTATGAGATATTGGAATAAAAATATTCCTCTTGATTTCTATTCTTAAATACATATTCCAATTATTATGATAAATAAATTAAAATATAAAAATGTATTTGATTAAGGGATAAGGAAAATTTGAACTTGGGCAAAAATCTTCATAAATCAATTATTTGAATTGACATACTTAAATTCAGGCTAAATGTTTTTCAAATAATAATTTATTAGCTTCAAAAGAGAGAGAAAAAAATAATAATAAAAAAGGTATGAAATTGTAGCTAAAATTAAAAAGACATTGACAGTTTATATATACATTTTTACCTATTTAAAATCTTTATTAACGTTGTCGACTTTGAATTAATTTTTTACGTCTTCATATTTTATTTATTGTTTTCACGTTTTTTTCTCAGAATAGGATGAAGCAAACTTTTAAATATAGGTTTTAATAAATCTCAAATAATATCATTTTTATATTTCTTACAGAATCTGTTAAATTTTTGGCAAAACAACTGTAAAATGTAGAGTTTTGTTTTTTTCAGAAGCTAAGAAATGAAAAAAATAATACCCTATATACCTTGTATTGGGTTACGTTTCAATTTTCTTAACAGATTTAACAATATCTAAAATGCAAAGAATGTTTTAATTGATTATGATAAAATAAAAATATTTTTAAAATATTCCTAAAAATTTAAGTGTAAGAAATTAAAAAAAAACTGAATTGTTTACTAAAAATATAATTTCTACATTAGAAAATTAAAATCATGATTTTTCCATGAAAATTGTATTTTTAAAAGTTCAACGTCTTATTTCTTAAGTTTTTACTAAAGGAATGTCATATAATATGAAATATATAGAAATAATTCTAAGAAATGAAGTTAATATTCGTTTGCAGACGATTTGTTAAAGTTAAAATATTACTTTTCAATGAATAATTTACTTTTTTCTAACTTTTCACTGAAAAATTAATAGAAGGATTAATAAGTTAATTTAATGCTTAAATATATCTGTGATATTATTAAAAAAATATCATAGATTAAATTAATTCTTAATAATTAAAAATTTTTCAAATGTGTCTTTAAACAAAACTTTCCTCGCGTGCTTATAAAAACTAATATGATTCTATAATATTTGCTTTTCAAATACTCAGCAAAATTCCACTTAATGCAGAAAAATTTCTAATTAAATGCTATTATGTGTAAATTAATATAAAAAATTCCCTTATTTGTATAAATGAGTATTTCCTTATTTGTATAAATGTCTCATTCTTTAACTTATTTTATGACTTGCATTAATTAATAAGAAAAATGTTGAAAGCGTGTGTTCAAAATTATTTCCTGAAATAATAATTTAGACTTATATTCATGATTGCAGTCTGTTGAATGAAATTTCTGAGCTGATTTTTATGATAATTTTTTAAAGAAATATTAAACTTTTATTGCTTCAGTAAAATTATTATTTAAATATTTCTCATTAACTTCAATGAAGATGTTAAATAAAGATATTTGCTTAATATATTCGAAGTGGTATGAATTTTATGCAAGCAGCTCCTAATAAATTTTAAAAGAATGTTTTTCTTAATTATTTTCTTAACTTATATTAAAGAACCTGATAAAAACTAGAACATGCTGCTTTACTGAAGTGAAAAAATATTTCATATGCCGTAAGAAATTTTTTTTCTTAAAAATTATATTTATTTACACATATTTATCTGTATCATTTTAAAAACATAAAACAGTTTTTCGTATAAGTTCGACATATGGAAGATAATTTGATCTATAGTTATTCAAATCATATTTTGGTATTTATATTCTATGGGAACACTGCTGTCAACTAATAGTTAATAAGTGCATTGTCGATATTATCCAGTAAATTCATTACACATAGTAATTTTTAATTTTATCACTTTTACTTTAGTAAAAAAATATAGAATGCTGTTATGTATGTAACAGACGAGATTTGTGACAAATACGTGTAGTACTGAGCTTGGTGGTCTGAAAAGTTAGAGCATCTTTCTCATTATCCAAACATAGTGAGTTCGAATCTTGGTTTAACCAAAGATCAGCTTCACTAAACGTGGCTATGTCACGTTAAATTGGTCGCAGTTGCAACGTCTTCCATGTGAAATGATGCATCTGGAGTGACAGATCAAGTATTGTGGGTAATCCATCACCCGTTAATCAAGAGGTACTGGGATTGATATCTTTTTTTCTCTCTTTTTAGAGTTATGTTTTAATAAGCCACTGTGTAAGCCTGTTTATAATATAACTTCATCAAAAGACAGTTGTCCTAATCCAGAAAAGTTGGAAATTTTGATTTCGTAGTGCCTGTAGTTGATGAGTACCATGAATGTCCACAATAGGCGTATCGTTTAAAGATTGTTCGATTTGTTTCAGTAAATATCTGAAATTTCGACAAAATGGGCATAAAAATCTATAAAGAAATTGGTGTAAGATCTAAAATGTTGTAGCATACTCCATCTTCAGCTTCATGTGAGACCAAATCAATCATACAGAAGGAATTTGATTGAAATTCTCACAGTAATTTGAAAACTGTATTTTAGATAGATTTAATTCAAATATTGAATCATCACAAGCTATAATGATATAAACAGTCAAATATTGAATCACAAGCTATAATGATATATCTCATATTGTTTAAGTTAATGTTTGCCTATGACCGTGATTATGCAATCATCATAAAAAGAACTTCCCAAATATAAATTAGAGATAATAATTTCATAGCGACTATGTGTGGAAGAGTTACAGTTATTAATAGCAACAAGTGCGCAAAAATTCTTAATTATAAATATTACTGAGTTCATAATGACGATATTTTTTTTAAAAAACGTATAAGGCATTACTTATACGTTTTTTTAAAAAAAATAAGACGTATCATAACAAAGAAGACGTCAAAATTATTACAAATTGAATCATTGCAGATATTCAGTTTATGATACTCGCATGACCAATTTTCTGCAATTATAAAATTTGAACTTGAAGCAGATTATATATTAATCAGGTCAGTGCTCAATGTGTGTGCATATTTTACAAAATTTCAACTAGCGATCATCAACCTTAGTGTTATGTGAGGGCGTATTATTTCGTTTCCATAGTTCCATGTTATCTGGATGTTCCACTGTTTTCTATGAGTGACAAACTAGTAGAATGTGCTTAATACAGCTGGTAGTTAAAGATAGATGATACACTCTGCATCAAGACGTATCATAACAAAGAAGACTACACATAATTATGCAACGTCCTGTTACAAAATGTTATTAAACAGCACTAACAATTAAAACAAATAACATTAGTTGCTGACTCTTCAGAAATGCAATATTAACTAGATGTATATCCACACTGTTGATAAAAATCGATCAAAGTGCTTTCATTATATAACTTCATGCACTATATAGCAAGGAAGACTACATGTATCTTCCTTTGTATTGTTATCTCACTTCACATTAATTTAATATCCATTAAATTGTTATTCTGGACCTGATTAATTTGCAGGAAATATCAGAAATCTTGGAAGTGTTATTCTAATATGTTACTATCTTTCATGATTTAACTTTTATTCAAACTTCCTCTTCTTATAACTTTTATCATATGTCGTTTACACAAACAAATACACAAAAAACATTTTAAAGTGAAAGTATAAATTAAAATGTGGCCTACTTAACGGTAACAACGATTTGCTGAAGAACAAAAGTGAAATGTGTTTCCTTTCAATCGTTTGTAATTGAGAAGCTTTGAAATCGGGACTCATGTCATCCATTTTTCAATATAATTTCGATCAGAGGAGAATTGAGAAATTTGAAAGCAACTTCACTTTAATAAACAATATAATAATAGTTTTAAAAAAGATAAACATAATTGTAAGTAGTTATTTTTTTAATTTATGCAGTGCTTATGTAAAAAAGAAAGAGATACCCGTTAACGTATCTATCTTTCCCCATCCACATCAGTTATGCATTCATGACAATTTTAAAAGAGGTGGTAAATATCCATACACTTTCAACTCATCTAACATTTATGAAGACTTGAAAAAATATAAATGCAGGTCATTCTCCGAAATAGCCTCAAGATGTCGCAATATAATAATCGAATTTTTCAAGAAAAAGGAAACTTTTCTTTCCCAACCTCTGATGTCGAAGAATCTTTGACAGTGTCAAAAACTGTTGCCATTGAAACAAAATGAATTTCCCTGCACTTGTTGACACAACTGATTCTAAAGTCACCACTTTTCGAATCTGTTCATCCAAGGTGTCAGAAAACTACACGGGAATTTCTTTCCAGCATCCGCAGGCGTTTTCCATCAAACCATTTTCTTGCAATTTTTTATTCAGGACAAAAAAAAATATCCTCACTGACAAGATGTTTGGAAAGAGAGTTAGAAGAGGAAAAGTTGTAAAGACAACTTATAAAGAATACCGAGGGATAACTGATGCATGGAATTGTCGCCCTTGGGGATGTATTCCTCCCTCGCGTGGTCGATAGCTGTTAACTGATGCCTCCCACATAGAGCCGGGAGACCCAGCTTCAGCGAATATCCGTGGTAAACAGAAAATGTTGTATTATAGGATGTATAGCGATATCCTTATAAAGTGGAATTCACTCAAAAGAAGAAAGCTGAAGGTGTAAAAAAGTGCCTGCTTGCACTAATGGTCACGTGTTGTCTCTGGAGATTATTCATAGTTTTCCTGGTGGTGAATTTAGGAAACGATGAACGATAGTAGCAAAAATAAGTATTGAAATATTACAAGCACTATTTTATTTTTGAATACAACTTTGTCTTATCCCCTTAAAGCACGAGTTGTTTTTTCACAAAAACTACAAGCAAATTATACATGTGTCTCATTTATGTAAAATAAGTTTAAATATAATCTAGTTTACCTAATTTTACAAGAATGTATTTCAGATGGCCATTAGAAATAAAATAATGCCAGGTATAAGAGCACTCTTGTGCGACACGAGCAAGTGCAAATTTCCCAATAACTTCTACCCGTGTCAGAATTGCGTTAAGTGGTTAATAAAATTAGAATCTTATATATAAGATGAACGTGTATGAATATTTTATCTTAAAATTAATTAAGACATAAATAATATTTTAAAAGTGAATAATATTTTGTAAAAATACAGCGCTTACAGAAGGAATTTATATTAGAATAGAATATTATGAATTCGAATGGCTAATGGGTTTAATTAATTACATGCAAACAATTTCACTCAATAATTCAAAACAAAATCATTATTGAAGCAATCAAAAACCAAAAAGATTTTTTTTCATATTAGAACACATTGTTAAATTATTGGGGATCCTTTTGTATTTAATTGGTGATTCTTTTGAACATTTCAGCTTACATTTTGATATTTGTTCTTTAACTTTTTATGGTGTATTCTTTACTTTCCCAAATTAGTTGACAGTTTTTTTTTTTGCGATCAACATAAAATACATGTTCTTTGAAATTAATATAAATTATTATGGTAGATATGCTATTTTTTTCATACATTTAGTGTGATCATTTGACAGAAGTTTCAAATTAGGAATACAAGAGAATGTAAAATAACAGAATGTTTTACTCTATAACAGAATGGGGAAATAAAATTTTAGAACTTAAGAATATTTACCGACATTTAAAATTAAGTTTTTAAGAGAGAAAATGAAGAAATACCCACCAAAATATTTTCTTGTCGCTATTAATCAGTTTAGTTTAAGATTATGTATTTGTTTAAATATCAAGCTTAGTTGAGCCTCTCGGTTTAGAAATGGTAATGATGCAAACGTATATTTTTTATACTATTGTTGTTTACAAAGTGCTGATCTTAAAAATGTATAAAGCCCAAGAAAATAATGAAATGAAGGAGCAAAGTCAATAAACCACTATCATGAAGCATGATCTCAAGTTTGTTATGAAGCCCTCTTACCTATTTATTTCTTGTTAATTCAATGAACGTTTATTTTTTTTATCTATGAAACTAATTGAATTCAGTCGCATACATATTAGTGGTTCATAATCCATTTTAAATCATAACTCTAAACCGGATCAAATTTTATAAGCAAAATTTGACTATAATGGGAAAATTAAATCATACATCTTATGAAAGGTTAAAGAAAATAATTTCTTTTTACATTTCATACGATATAATAGCTCCTATCCTGTTCAATAATAAACATAACATTGTGTCCAGACATTCCCCAAGGACTTTTCATATGACGAAAGCGTACAATTAAACTGAATCTATCCATTTCTGACAGTCGTACAGTTTATTTGAATCAATGCATAATTCAAGAAAATTATATCTCAACATTAAAGTTATTTTTCTTTTTTTTATCACTCCATTTTTTAAAATTAAAATTATGTTTCATCAGAAAAAATTCATCTTACGTATAGAAAGAAATAATAGAAAAACACCGTAGCATTTTTTAAAACTGCTTTCGGTAAGATAGAGTGAAGAACATTTAACAGTATTTAAAAATTTGCCGGTGGTCTACCGAAATCTAATAATCGTAAAATGGACAATTCTATCCAGACTCTTTTCCAGATTTATAATTATTTAACATGGATTGTATTCTGTGCAAGAGGCTTTGTATATATTTAGTATCCTATTTTTAATATTTATTTCCTCGAACTAAAAAATCCCTTTTCACATCACAGTTTTCGGAGTGTTACTTTTGACATAAACATTGTATAATGTGCATTTCATACCTGGAGCAAACATTCTAAAGTTTAGAGTGAATAGAACTCGAAAACTAACATTTATCTTGTTTCAAGTTATCAACAACAAAGGGGGAAATATCTAGTAGACACAAAAGTATTTAAAACAGTAATTTCATTAAAAGTTTAGAGTTTATTTTATTGAAAATGTTTTGTAAGTTTCTACATCAGCCCACAGTTTCCCGTTACTTGAATTAGTCATATTTTTTTAATACTTTTATACTATTTCAAAATTATACTATGTTTTTCAAAATAATATTCTGATTTAATTTTGTGTATGATTATTCTCCTGTAATTACCTAACATTTTTCTGTACAATAATTCCTATATAGATATAAGCAAATACACATTTTCATGAACATATGATATGTGTGTTAAAAAGGATAACCACTAAAAATATTGATGTCTTATATAAAAAATTACAGACCATTTTAATTTGTATAAAAAAAAATTGTGAAAATTTATTTGTAGAAAATGAATTTGTCTGAAAACTTTCAGATTTCATAAGCTAAAAAATAAAAAAATTGAATTAAAATAAATTTATTAAAACACATTAAAACAAAATAAATATATTGTAACAGTTTAAAATAAGGTAATTTTAGTAACATTATGAAATTATTTAAAAAAACATTTTTAAATTATTTAAGTATTTTATTTGAAACATGATAATTCTAGCTCCTCAAATTGATTGACTGAGTTTCTCAAAAGTATCGTTAGAAATTGGAGCATGTACTTAATGCTAAAATAAACTTAATTAAGTTTCAAATATCCACACTATTGAAAAGGAAACAAATTTTATCGGTTCTGGTTGACTGCAACTATTCTGTTAAGTCTTTTAATCTACTGGTGAAGTGATGTATTAAATTGTTTAAGATTCTTGACCCTTAATATTTTGGATAAGACTTTGTTCATTTAAATTGATACACTAGAGGATCAAAGATCAGATTTGCCACTATCCATGTCCGCTTTGTTGAAAGATATCAGGCCAATAAAAATAACGACTATAATTAATAATACTGATTTCTTGGATTACATTTATCTCTATTATTGTTAAATTTAGACTGTTTATTTAAAAATAGAATATGTATTCTCTTCTTTTTTTTATTATTTTTTTTTAATTTCTGAACTAATTTTAGTCTTAAGAGTAAAGAAAATTATTCTTAATTGCACAGCTTTGATTTAAAGTAAAGCAAAAAATATTTCGCATAATTTCTCTAAATTACATGTATATTCCTTTGATACAATCATTCCGCTTCCAATGCAATTAAAGAATCTAGTAAAAAAAGCGAGTTAAGTACATCGTCTAGTCGTTGCACACATTTCCTAAATTCAAAGACACACATTAATGCTTTTAATGCGATAAAACACATTTCAAGACTAAATCCATCGGAAAAGGATGTTTTACACCCATCCCAAATGTAGAAGAGAAGAAATAAGTCTGGATCTTTGCCAAAAGAACCTTTAATCTTTCAAACTCTTCAATTGATGTCAATGAAAACGTCTCAAGACTTGCAGCCCTGTATCCATTTCACTGTTGAAAGAACGAAATAAGAGAATAAATCATTATTCATTTTTATGTCTTTACTCTTTATTTTGAAGGATATATCTCGATGGAAAAAGAGTATAAATCTTCCGAAAAGAGGTTCGAGATTTATTTGGTAATTAAAGTTTCCTTTGTATGAAGAACCATTTTTAAAAAAAAAAAAATTAAAAGAATAAAAAGATAAATTTAGAATTTCCCCTGCTTCTGATCTTTTAGGAAGAGTAGGAGTAAAAAAAAAAAGAAAGCATTTTTTTAAACTTAAAAGCAATAGATAGAGAACTGAAAAAAAGTTTTACAAACGGAAAACAGCACTAGAAAGCATGGCTAATTGTCTTATGAATATTAATTAAGAAGTATTATAATGATACAAAACACTATTTATTTGAATGTTAAATATTCTAACATTTTCTGACCGAAAATTTCATGTGTAGAAAACTTTTAATTCTAAAGTAAAATTGATTCCTTAAATGATACACTATAGGATAATTAATTAGAAAAAAAAGGATTTCTAGTGCAATGATTTTTTTCTAATGGTGGGCAACCTTGAGCAAGCATAGTACATTATCCCATTTCCCGCAACAAGGCCGGAAACTGCTACTCATTTTATTGTCACCCGGTGGACACCTGTGAACCAAGTCAATGAGTTACTAGTAGCATCGCCCATGCTACACCACCACAAACCCGTTTATAGTACGGGCCACATACACCCATCATCTGAGGAAAGGACTAGAAACCTAGAGAGAGAGAAAAAGTACATCAATGTCCGAGCTGAGATTGGAACCCAGGTCCTCCCCGTCTGTAGTCAGTTACGCTAACCACTAGATTTGTTGGGTGGCTCTAATGTAGTATTTAAGTATATTTTATTAACCACTGCGATTCTCTACTGTATATATGTATCAATTATTTGAACTACCGAACGAGAATTTCATAGAATTGATGTAAATTCATGCACATGTTTGATAGCTTTAATATAAATGTGTAATTACACGGAAAGAAGAGTTTATTGTTCAAAATATTTACAAGAGAAAAATTAATACTAGAATTTCATTATACTATTTCCTATAGTAATTTAAAAGTAATCATATTGTACAGAGTTGGAATGGGATATTTCATTTTAAAAAATATTGAAGTATTTGTAATTACAAAATGTATGTTAGATATTTTAATTCAATTTATCATGCATCAAAAATGCTTAAAGAAACAAAAATATTTAAATTAACACTTTTGTTGCTTTCATAATTATTGATTAAAATTAAATCTGAGAATCTTACCGATTATGGAAAGTGATGTGTCGCAAGAAATTCTAGGTTATTTTTTGGAAGTGATGATGTGAGTATTATGTTGTTGAAAGATGGAGTTGTATATTACTTAAATTGAAAAGAGACAAAAATAGGAACAGCATATAAATTGGTTGTATAACTCAGATTCCTTCTAATCATGACTAGACTAATCATAATTCAAAATAATGAAGATTCTAATGACCCCCCCCCCAAAAACAAATGGATAAATAAGCAAATGGCACTATGTGAGAAGAAAAAATCTCTAGTTGGAGTGTTTGAGCGGACAAAAGCAACATTGTCATCGTTGGTTCGGAAGCATTTAACTGAAATGTCATTATTCATTTCGATAAATCATGGATTCACGTAAATTCCGATGAAGCTTCAGATATTTTTTAAACGTCATATAGTAAGTAAAATAGTTTTTAGAGGATTTTTTCTGTAATATCTGGAACAACAGTTTTAGTGAAATTTTAAATTCAGCAAGGTTAAAAAACGTAGGTGATACTTCAGTGTGGCAAAAACTTTATAAAAAATATTTGAAGCTAGAAAATAATCGCAAATTAAAAATAAAAGTAATTTCTATTTAGTGGCTTGTCTCGTGAACATTTGGTGGTTGTCGAAGTTTTCGAAGCATTTATTGAAAGCATTGGGTCCACGAACGGAATGATATCTGTAAAATATCGGGCAAACGATCATTCAGATTTGGCGATAATATTTTCATCGAAACGTAATACTTTCGGAACACATTTGCTCAAGGAGAACATGTTTTGACTGCTAGTGGTATCATTTGTAGGTTATCACCCTGATGCGACTCTCATCGGCAAGCCGATTCCGGCCCCTCTTGTAACTGGCATTAGTGTGATTGCTTGGATGTTAATGTACCGTCTACAGAGAATTAGTCCAATTATATTAGGTTGGGAAAAAGAAATCTATTATTTTTACGTGAACTTTATGTAACTTCTCTTGGATTCACTTTTTAAAAAGGTTTAAAACAGCTTTAATGTAGATTTTTACGTCTTGCGCATTACGACTGCTGACATGCGGTTAACTTCAATCATTTATGATATTTTATAGACATTTTCGACGATGCTGTATCCACATGCGAGGTGCATCTCTAACATCAAAAATACCCAAACGGAATTGACGAAACAAAAATTGTACGTAACTGGTTGTTACAGTCTTATATAGGACGATAAACACCTTTCACAATTTTAGCCACCCGGCTATCTTTTTTGCCGAAACAAGAGAAAAACGAAAATGTATCGAATTTTCTGTTTGTTGTCTTCCATTTTTAAAACCTTGTACTCGTAACTGAATTAATCAAACATAAAACCACAAGAGGATATTTTATTGTCAAATGTCACCTTTCCAACGAGCATAAATCTGAAATTGTTTGATAGATACCTCACGAGATATCGATCACTACAGACGTCTACCGAAAAAATAATGGTTTATTTTTTCCCCAAACTAATATTTCCTAGGACGATGCGCATATTCCTATATTCATAACAATTTCAAATTATTTTTTATACTATAGAGCATTGTTTCAAATTAAATCAATTGGATCATGCGTAAAATTGATTGACCGCGTAAGCAAAATAATCCTTGATAATAATGGGATGCATTCTTTAATGCTAAGATTCAGGACTGTGTTACAATATATAATTTCCTTTTATTTACTTAAAATGATTTAAAATCTATTATTACTTGATATTTATGTGGGTGGTGTTGTTATCTTTACCAATAATCAAGGACACTTTGCTAGACTAATCTATTAAGATATCCTTCAGACAGGAACTTTTGAGATCGGTAATTAGAGCTTTGTATTTCAAAAAAATTAACACCTATTATCATATTACATGTTGGCGATAATGAGAGTCCACTTAAATTGGCTCCGGAAATTTATGATAAGAGTGAGCATTTTCGTGTCATTCATCTTAGTTGAGAAATTATTGGCGAGATATAATGTCGACTAAAGAGTGACGTAAAATATATATTAGAAATGCACAGTAGCACACAAACGTCTCTTTTTCTACGTCATTGAACATGCGCATTATATCCCTAATATAACGAGTATCAGAAAATTATTACTAATTTTTTATCTCTGATTACTTTTGATGACGCTTTTCAGATTCAGTTGCGTTCTATTCTTCTTTCTAGTAAGATTGTTTTGATGTTAATTGATGCTGCGTCTAAATAATTTGATGCATGTATCAATGTCTGCAAATTTTAAAGTGTAACTATCCCAAAGAATAGAATATAACCAAATGTTGAAGGATATAAGGAAAAGTAATGAGTGATATAAATTTAGTAATATTTCTTACGAGTATCACATAACGTTTGAGTTAGAAGTTCAGCTAGTTGTTCATATACGCCACAAAGTATTAGAAGTAAACATTTTTCTGGTGTAGGAACGCTAAATAATTTTAAATTTATTATTTACAACGCATTTTAAATTCACTATGCTAACATCAAACATATTAAAACGAAAAGGTAAAAAAAAGTATATTTTACAACTACACTGCTTATGTAACAAAATATCTGAAACAACAAGCTGAAAAACGATAAACAGCAAATGCAATGAAAAATTTACGTAATATATTTTTTTCATAAATTTAATCAACGATTAAAAGCAGTGTAAAAATTTGTAAATTAAATATGTGAAAAAAATAGCCTATACTCTTAAAAATAAATATAATATTATTTAAAAGTTTAATAAATTTCCAATGATATTTCACAATAAACAATTAAAACCAAGTGAGTACCACAGATTTACTTAATTTCCTAATTTGATCTTTTCAATATTTCTTTTGGTTATTTTCCTTATCATTTTTGTTTAAGAATTTCAAAGAAAAATAAACAAATTAATAATTAATTTCGTTATTTTCCCTGCCAGAATATTAAAAAATATTTTAGAAAGTTTCTTTTTTCAAATATTAGTTAATATTCTAAACAGCAGACATGCTTATAAGAAATTTCTCTATTCCCTCATGTACTTATACTATTGCTAGAATATTTTATTCCATTTTCAAATGATATTTAGAATTTTTGCGAGGTTAGAGTGTCGGAATTTTTTAAGTGATTTTTACCGATTTTTCTTGATTATTTGGATACTTAAATTCCAAATTGCGTTGTCCTTTTTCGTATAATTTAAATAATACTTTTTTTATTCTATATTAATTATTTAAAATTACTATTTAATATTGTGTTTATATATCCTTTTTTAGTTTGCGTAGGTCGTTTTTATTATTCCAATAATTAAAATAAAGCAACTTTTTTTAAAATTAGTTGTTAATTTAAGGTATATTTTAAAATTTGTATTCACATTTGAAAATCTGTTGATCCTTTATTTTCTTTTTTTTAGTATTATAGGGTAATATTTAAATTGTGTATTTTATAATTTATTTTCCTTTTTTTGTAAACATTTCTACATTTGCATTAGAATTAATTTTGCTATTTTTTTAAATTTAAAAATTATATTTTTTATGTTTTGTATTGCATTTACGAAATTAATACTCTTATGTTTCTTTTTTAAAAGCCTAATATTAAAAATATATATTTGCGTATTTGATTTATCAGATTTAGATTTATTATTTAAATGCGTATGCCTTTTCAAGGAGAGAATTTATTAGGTCTCAATTATTTCACCTGGGCAACATTTCTTTGCGCCAAAAAAGTTCGGATATCGGCATGATGGATTATGCGGCAGCTGTGCCTCATTTTCCTACTCTTTGTGCTAGCTAGTTGTGATTTTAACACTGTTTGGTTGAAAATAATTGATGTCTAAATAAATTTATATATGTGTTATTGTGTGTATTTTTTGCTGAAATAATTCTTTGCTTTGAAGGCAAAATTTATCAGATTTGAAATTCAGCAAGTAGGAATTAGAGTAATATATCCTCTTCACTTACATACATTAGTATAAAAAACATACTTGCTCTCTCATGCAGTGAAACAAGCAGAACTATCGCATTTGAATTTTTTAATGTTTGATTCGCTGTATCTCATTCATTTTTGAATTTTGTAACGCAACTCGATCTTAACATTTTAACTCATACAAGAATCTAAGATATTTTAACAAGTATTTTTTCTTACAAAAACTTAAAAAGAAATTGTGCTTCTATTTAATTTCGAATTACAATCATTGAGTTGTTTTACTCACCTGATCCAAACCTGTTAGATTTTGTAGTCCCTGATTTCTGGTAGACGTATCTAACTTTCTAAGAAAAATTTCGGCTTCTAAAAATAAACACAATCATTCTCTTTAAATAATATTTACCATTAATGCCATAAATATTTTATCTTACACCAGCATTTGCGGATATATGACAGTTTTAAAATGAGACACAGCACCTTCCTTGAAAAAAGCTTTCTTTTAGAATGTTTAGGACGTGATATAGGCAACACCATGCAAAATATTTATTACGGTGTAAATTAATTATATATGTTGTAAAACAATTTTGAAATGAAATATTAATTATATTTTAATTTATTTAGAAACCAATATCCTGATGATCAACTCCATTTCATATAACAATTTTCAATTCAATTCTGGAAAAAAAATTCATTTTTTCTTCAGATATAAGAAAATTCTTTACATAGATTATATTTTTGTTGGCCTTTTTAGTTCGGTAAAAGGAACTTCTTTTTCGTTTTTGGAAGGTAATGTATTTGAATCCCAACCAAAGATATTTTGTGTTCACTAATGGCTGATGGGACATGTAAAGAAGGTCTTGGTCACAATGTCCTCCATCGGAAATGATCCCCTTATAGGTGGCCGTCTTCTGCTTCTAAATGACAAAAAACCCACTAATTTCGAGACCACCAAGTTGGTATGCCCACTGCGTACCCCACTAGACAAAGGGCCATACTTCCACCCCTTTAAGTACTGAAGAGCAGTGATAACTTATTGATATGTTTACTTTATTTGTTTAATCACAATTCATTGCAAAAATCCATTAATTTTCTTCATTTACCATAAACTTAAAACTCAATTTAAAGTATTGATACTACATAGTGAACAGCCTGATAGCTTGATTCTTTTTTTAAACGAGTGAAAATCTCACCACAGATTAACTGAATTTTTAAATGGTTATTTTCCTGTGTCCCAGAGAAAGGATTCTTGTAAATTTTCCAAGAGCTCACATAGTCAAATTTAAATGTAGAAACAAAGAACGCATGTTATGTTGTTCAAATTGTTTGAAATTGACTCTGGTATTTTTCGCTCTAAAAATCTCTGCCTTTCCACATTACTTGAACTAAATATTGCTTCTATTATAACTCTAAGAAAACCACAATCAATATAAGTTAGGCTAAAACATTAAAATACTTTTGTAAATCTTAGGCAAAGTTGGTAATGCTATTTGATTCCAAAAATATTAAGTTATCTTTCACACAATTTTTGTCCTATGACTACCATAGACACGAGATATCAGTATGTGGTATACATTGGAAATTTTTTTTTATTTATATTTATTCATGTATTTTTCTTTCTCTTTTTTCCTTTTATTTTTTATTTATTTATTTATTATTTTTTTTTTTTTTGAATGATTAAACAACATTTTTCAAATTTAGTCCAGAATAACCAAATATTATTTTTCGGAATAAGACATGATTTACGGTGACAGTAAACAAGCAATATTGTTTTCTTATATTTATAATAAGTGTGCTATACTTACCTCCCTAGTCTGTTACACTAAAATGTCTTCATTTGACTACATATGAATGTGGATTTTTTATATTGTTCTTGCTAAAAACGTACATAAAAACTTATATAACACTGAGGAAAGAAATTACAAATATATTTTTTATATTGTAGTGTGTTTGAACTTACATAATAGCAAAACAGATTTCTGTCAAACTGCAATTTAACTTATCAACTTATAACACATTAAATTTCCACTATGATGTTACTTGAGAATATGTTATCAAAAGTGTTGATAATTGTAACATTATAATTATGTATGCAAAAATAAACTATTTTCAAAAGGTGATCGGGCAGGTTTATTATTCTCTTTTCTAATCAAATTGGGAATTTCGGAAACAGCCAGTCAAGGAAACATACCAGTAACTGTGTTGCAAACAGTGAAATAATTGAAGGATATCCTAAGTCATTAAGTATTCATCCTCCATTTGCCTTCCAGGATTTTTTTTTAAATACTGAACCAAATTTACATGTAGCAAGGCAGAAAACTCATAAAAATTCTAAGAATTTATTAGATGCGTCTATAAAATACCTCCCTCTTTATTAAACTGTTGTTGATATCAAACCTACAACTTCTCCGTTTGCGTAGATCCTATTACTAGATCGAAAAGAATCCTAAAAATACATATTTAAAAACATATATTAAAAAGAATGAACATTATTTAAAAGTAATTACTTCTATTTGCGTGAACTAAGTTAAGACATTTTTGAAAAGAACTCAAAAATAGTTACTAAACTTACAACATTAAAAAGCATTTAATAACAAGGATCAAATGCAAGATGTTATGATCAGTTGTAAATTTTATTCCAAAAGTTCTTCCTGTCAAGTAAAATCCTCTTAATTATAACAAAGCAATCAAATAACAAATCAGAGCATGAATAGTTGTTTAACTTCATCTTGTTAATTCACCACGCAAAAAAAAGTGTCATTAAGAATTCACAGCACGCGAGAGAAGTTGCACAAACTGTAGCTGACTATATGATTAATGAGCTATAGGTCCAATGTAGAAGAACATTTTTCATGAGAAGCAAAATATGCTTCCGGAAAGAAAAAATAGGCACAAAGAGTTTTTTCTCTTGAAAGGCCATTAATTGAAATTATACAAATGTCATCACGTTATGGCTGGATCCCATGACAAAGAAAATCTTTCAAAATTAGAAATAGATTTACATATAGAAAACTAAATATAAAATATGATGGGGTGAAATTAAAATATTATAAACAGTTCTTGTTTCATTTTTGCTTTAAGAAAGTTCAGTTTTTTTTTTTTTTTTTTTTTTTACAGTATATTTTTTTTGTACAGTATATTTTTTTATATAGTATATTTAAAGAAATCTTTTATTTTTAATTGAAAGTTCGTTATTAAATTTTTTTTAAATGATTGCTGATACAATTTTATACTCTTCAATGTATTTATAATTCATATCCTAAAATGTTCACATAACTATTGCTAACGACAAATACTAAAATATATATATACTAAGAGTATCTGAAAAAGATGAAATAACAGTAAGGTATACAGTGCAATGATAATCAGCGTTCATGTTATCGAATCCAAATGTCAAACTGTGCTTCAGTGCTAAAAGATACTGTTCCATCCAGATAATACAAAACCAAATATGTTTTCAAATCTAATTAAATAATTTTCAACGTTCTCTTTCTATTTATAAATTTTTATAGTCATGAGAAAGTTTAGCGGTTCAGGAAACAATTAAAGAGTTCCATAAAATTGTATAAATTATCATTTTTGTACCTGTTTTTACTTATTGCCAAAAGCAACGTTTATTTTCATTTAGTTTATAAACATTTCTCCCCTTCAAACATTTTTCTCATTTGCTATGAATTAAAAGAAATTATATCATATTTCTTTTTTTAAGCAAAAAACTTAATTTTCTCTCTATCAGACTAGAAATAATGTCTCGGTTAAAATAAAAAGATAGATAAAGAAGTAGTGTAAAAGAGTTATTTTTTGATCTCACGAAATCATGAATTTTTCTTATTCGAATAATATTTTAATTAATGAAGAATCTCCATTAAAATTTATGAAATTACTTTCATGGTTTAAATAACTTGAAAGTAACAGTACGAAAGTATTTATAAAATGGGTTTCTTTTCATTCATATTAGTTTAATCATTTTATTTAAAATATTAAAAAATATCAAAACATTATAATATTCGTGATACTAAAATACTTTATTTTACTATACAAAATATATGCATAAAAATTAGTTTATAACTACTCATAAATATGTATCTTAATTATTATTTTGCAATTTATCGAAGCACTTGCTTTTGAAAATATAAAATCTATCATTTTGCATGTACTATGAGGAAAATAAATCCGCAGTTTACATGTTAGAAGCGTTATTTCTTAGGAGCTATTTTAATTTCTTAACATCTTAAAAATGATTAAACGGAGAATTTCTTGATGAAATAATTAGTCTTGATTATAAATTTCATAGGCAGTAGCATACATAATTTACTAGCTATTCTGCTAACAGTCAAATTATGTCCCATGCTTTTTTTATTTTTGTATAATAATGTAGTAATTTTTAACAATGTGCATATTAAAAAAGTTTCAACACACATACAACGTTTATTTAAATTAACATCTATTATATATTTTTTAATCACAGAATATATTACATTTACGACAGAATATATTACATTAAATTATCTAAGCAATTCAATAAGTTTTGATAATGTGACGATGAATATTATATGAATTATGAGATTTGAAAGATAAATTAAAAATTTTAAGTTAATATTTGAACATCTTATCTTAATTCAGCCAACAAATCTTTATAATAATTCAAAGTTATTAAAATCAATAAAAATTTTTATATCATAAACATTTATAGATAAATATTTTAAATGCTTGCTTAGAGTCAAATGTATTCAATTATAATACATATAATAATAGAATTTTTTCACAAGAGAAATTAACTGAAATATTGGGACTGGATAAATTGCGTTTTATAGCTTGAATAGTTGAATAGAAATATTTCACAAACTTTTGTATTAGGTTGACAAAAGAGAAAACCATTATTTTTATTTCAAATTTAAGGCTTTATTTACATGTTTTTGAGTACCTCAATGAAAATTATTTTAAAGGCTAATCTTTAGCCTCTGGACTATTAAAATGCTAGTCAAATTCGGATATTTTTGACGAAGGGCCTACCTGTAAGAGGAGTATCTTCAACATAAACTGTATCTGAATGAAATAGAGAAGATCAAAATTACATGTTATTTGGCAGTCACAATTAAAATTTTGTCTTCTTTGACCACCATTTTTATAAACCTGTACCTTATAACTCAACGGACCAAATGAAAAACGCAAATACATTTTTTTAGTGCGAAATCTGATCTTTCCAACGAGCATAAATCTCTCGTATGAGTATTGTAATATAATATAATTTTAATATTGTATGATATACATTTAAAGAGATATTGAACACTACATTCCTAGGTCAATAAAAATGTTGATGTTTATGATGATTCCAATGTTTATCTTCAAAGAATTCTGAGTACGTTTCATAAGTAAATATGCTGTAATTGAGAGGTTAAGTTAAAATTTGTTGACAATTTAAAAAAAATACTTATTGTATATTGTATTCGTATTTACAGAGAAAAAAGAAAAAAAAGCGAAATAAAAAGCATAGTTTTTTTAATTCTGAGGTATGAATGTTCTTAAAAACATGTTAATTTTCACATGAAATCTACTTATGTCAAAAGTGGTTATCCAGGCATCATTTATTAGTTCATGCATTTCATAAATAAAAAATCCATTATTTTCAGCTTGTTAAATACTCATTGCGGAAAATAATAGGACAATATTGGTTGACACGAATTAACGAAAAAGTGCCCAAACTTAGAGTTTTTTTACTAACCAAATTTCTTAATCAAGTAACTCTTGTCTTAACTTTTTTATTTACAAGTAAATCTTGTAAATAAAAAAGTTATTAAAACGGATTTTGATGAAAATAAAATCCATTTTGTAAGCAGACAAAGTTTCGAATCCGCTACGAAAATTGGGCTTTAGATATTATTTATGTGGTTAATAAATTGAATAAAAGGCAAAATATAAATAGCAATTTTAATGTTTTTAAAAAGAGATTATGTATCACTTATCTCTTTATTGTAAAAATATATAAAACAAATACATATCAATGCTTTAAGCTTTGGTTTAAAATACTTACGTAATATAATTCGTATAATTTTAAACTATTTTTACCTTCCACCAATAAGGTGTAACCTTAGATATTTTTCTGGGAGAAAAATTAATTTACAGCTGCATTATATAACAAGAAGCATTATGCCCATGTCAAGATTACTTTTATCAAATTATGTTTGTTTTCTGTAAAGTGGAGATCCGGCAATTTGGCTCTGCTTCTTTCTTGTTCTTTTTTTTTTCTCCATCAAAAATTGGGATCCCTTCAATGAAAAGGAAAACTAATTGAAAAAGCAGGATGAATTATGTTATGGTTTATCTGAAGAGCTTTATATATATAAAAAAATGAAACAATGGTTTTTGAAATTTAGTAACAAATTGTTTAACAAGTCTACCTCAGCTGTTAAAATAACTTAGAGCAGAGCAGCTTAAAAATGAGAGGTCTTAAATTAATTGAATATGTTTGCTTTGCTTTATTTTATTATAAATGCTTACCAAAGTACGTACTAAGTCTACAAATATTTTATGAAAAAAAAATTTTATGAAAATCAAAATTATTTTATTTATTCAAAGTGAATCATTTTTAAAAATCACATTATTAGAATTCAATATTTTCTGTTACTTCGCATCTGAAATGTACTATTTTTTTTACAATATTGAAAGATATACATAATAATGATTAAAAGTTTATATAATAAAGAAACTTAAATAAGGAATTTTCCAATTTATCATTATTTTTTCGATTAAATAGTCAGTTATCTCCATTGATTCCACCTCGAGTTTAGTATTTTCACAGATTTCGGTTTATTGCGTTTATCTTTGTATTCAATTATGATTTCAACAGCTTGAATGATCCTCTGATATGTCCTGATTCAAGTAAATTATAATAAGGAAATATCTACAAATTTTTAAGATGTGTTCAAATAAAGAGCGATAACTGAATCTGAGTTCAACAACTGAGTTGATATCCATTCCATAAAGCTTCACATTATGATGAAAATTGAAAAATTAATATCCTTCTTTCGTCCATAAATTTTTGTCTAATTCGACATCCCAGCAATAACAGCAAATATTCTTTTTCCTTAAAAGTTTAACAATTTTTAAGGAATATTTTACTTATTCAATTTTTCATTTCGATATTTCCATTAAAGCTCCAAGTAAAGCTCTCAACAAAATGAAATATTCATATTTTCAGAACATCGCATATCTATGCAATTTCAATCTCCAATAATTATCTTTAAGGTTTTGAAGGTACATTTGATTGATTAGACTTAAATTGTTGCTGAAATTAGGAAGTAATTAAAATATCCTTATACTCTTCTCACATGATTTAATCGAATGTGACTTGTGTGTCTATCTTGCGTGTATTTACTCCAAAAAGGAATTTGCATTATTCTGTGACCAAGAACTAATTTAAACATTTAAGCAATGATTATTAAATGATAATATATCATATTTATCTGTCAATTCATTTTCAGATATGGTGCAAAATGTGACCTATTGTGCTCATAATATTAATTCAATTTTATGTAAATCATTTCCTTTATTTTAAGTTATATTTAGATTATTTCCAGTGGATGCATAAGAATGCTTGTGCACCTGCATATGTTACTAGAACTGAAGTAATTGCCGAAATATTTATTTGCATAGATTATATCCCAATTTCATGCATAAAGTTCTCATCATGCATGAATTTTTGCTTAATCTTATTCTGCTTGATTAATGCCTAAATGATTGTAAAATGATGATTTGAAAACAGTCAAGCATTTATTTCCTTTGTGTTGAGTTCTTGTTCAAAGTTTTAAATATGTAAAACATTGCAATGATGTTTGATATTCAGAAATAACTTATTTTTCGGATTGTAATATTCAGGGCTAGAAAATTGATATCCCTAAGTAAATCCCAGTAAATTATGAACAAGCAAAAAAAAACCAAACTTATAATAAAATGAAACAATCAATACCTGGGTTTCAACTAAATTTTGAAAGATTTATAAGAATATACGACATCTCGTCCTAGATTGAAACAACCAATATGTATTTTTGATTTAGCAATCCCTTTGATCAACATAGATTTTATACATTGGACCCTAGTACACAAATATGTAATTAAGTAGTTCAGTACCAAAAATTAAGCATTTGGATATTGTAATTGTTGAGTGTCAGGACTAAAATTTCAGTATAAGAAGTTCAGAATTCTGGAATACATTTTTGCAGAAGTGATTCTTGTTCTTGATACGTGTTAAATTCCTAAGCGTAAATTGAATTTACATCTTTAAGGCTGTTATTTAATATTTTAAAATGAAATCGATTGTAATCTTGCTCATTCTAAATTGTAAATTATTTGGGATTTTAAATAATATAATTTCGTCATCAGATTGTCTTATTGTTTACAAAGAACAGTAAAATCTGCACTGTATTTCATCATTGTAAAAAGAAAAAATAAATATGGGCAAACGTATTCTAAATGGGAATCTTTTATTCGGAAATGACTCCGTATGACGTAATAAATTTTAAATATTTTGAAAAAATTATAATACTTAAATAGATTATCGTGAACTATATCTTAATCATCTCATCACCTTTCAGTATTATATCTTACTTCAAACATGCATATTCTGCCCTCTAGAAGCAGAAAAGATATGAAATAATGGGTCCTCATTTCCATCAATATACATTATTTTCATCTTCTACTTTAATACAATACACATAAAATATACATTACATTCTAAAACAATATTCATGTACTCTGACCTTAAAGTGAATTTTCAAATATATGATTGTGATGCAATATATGATATATGCGAGGAAAGAGCACACACAATTACTTCACGTATGTTGCCAAAAATTCAGAAACTACTCTCGAATGCAGAATAATAGTATAGTAAGTTTAAGCTATTTCCTTTCATGTGATATGCTAATACAGCATACTATCAGAGAAAAGGTCTTAAGTGAGACATGCATTGTGAATGCTATTATGTTTTTATATCAATCATCCCTGTTTCTTTGGACTACCTAAGTAAGTCATAAACAAATATCTAAATATTATATATATAAATATATATATATATATATATAAATTTATATATATATATATATATATATATATATATATATATATATATACATTTATAAATAAAGTGGGACTTATTAATTACAAATGTTTGCATTACTGCAGTCATCATCCATAAAGCAATATAATTAAAAAGTGTTTGGTTTATTTTCAAAAACTTACAAACAATTAAAATAAACATGATTTTATTATATAGAGAAAATAATTAACTTATTTTAAGTAAAAGGTTTAGAATTTATCTAAGTTGTTAACAAATAATCTAAGCTCTTTTTAGTGTGAATGATAAAAGTCAATTATAATGATTAATTGTCAGGTTTCATATTGGGGAACTATTATTTTTCCTAAATTCTTAATTTGAATTCTAATACAAAACAAGTATTAAAATTAAATCATGCTATGTATTTCCTATAAAACACACAATGCATATAAACGATAAAATACAAGACTGGAAAAAATTTAAATTTTTTTTGTAACTTACGAAGTCATGTATCACAACTAGTTTAAGGATTTTTCTGAGTCAGAATCTGATTTTATGTATGTTAAGTAGTGATTTTATGTAAATTAAGTAATATTTTAATATGAAAATAATTTTAACATTAAAATTTTAATATAAAATTATATATGAATTTAAATAATTATATATTAAGTTTAAAAAAAAAGATATTTTTGATTATAGATTGAATCATGGTCCAAATCCTATTTAAAATGTATCCTCAATTAAATCTTCAAGTCTGTTGACAAGAATTTTGTAACACATCTGAACAAGGACAATGGGAACACTCCCTTGTGCCAAAAGCCTCTGTAGGACATGGTAATAAAAATGTGTATCTAAAATACTTTATTACACACCATGAACTATTCATCACCTATTGTAATAATTTTGAAAAAGCAGCACACTCTTTTATGCTCTTGAATCTAGAAATGAATAAAAACCTAAAACTATTTAAAAAATGTCCAATTACAATCTAAAGTCATACTTCCCTCCCTAAAAAAACATATAAACTACATAGTACTTGAAACGGTGTATAAATCATAAGCCATCGGCACTTTGAGCTGTTCAAATTGACAAAAATCAGCTTCTATGGATTTAAAATTCTGTTTTCTCTTATAACGCAATCCAATCATTCCCAAAAGAACACCAATAACCTAAATTTATAATAAAAGGAAAAAAAACTTTCCCAATAATTATACATACTTAAAACTGATACAGCTCAAAATAAATTATATGTTTTGCATTCCCCTAACTTAGAAGCAAAATTTAGTCAGGTGATTTTTAGAATGTATAAAAAAGAAAGAACAAACAAAAAGGCGTTGCTTTCAACAAGACACGGTCGAGATGGTATCAGTTTTTGAGGAAGTTCCAGAACAAAAGTTCACTCTACAGTAGATGTACCTGAAAAACTATTAAAAAAGGATTAATAAATACGAAATAGCAAATGATTATTAGTGTTTATTGATTAATTCCTGATTTATATGAAAGAAAAA